>MJUU01039148.1:0-14180 GCA_002080025.1 Modiolus philippinarum
ACGCAGACCATTACTATGTCCCACCGTCGCGGTGCGGCGGGGGACAATTCTGGACTCGAGTTCCAACCGTACCTGAAAAGGTACGTCATTAACCTGTCCAAGGTCGTTGATCCAAACCGGGTACGCCGACTTCATCTACTATAAAAATTGACTACAAAGATAAAGCTGAAATACTACTGAATGTCGCGTTTAACCCCCATACAAATAAACAAACTATTAATAATAACAAATTGTAAAGAAAAAATGCAATGCGAAATATATCATTAAGGCATTTTCATCCACGAGATTTTCTTTTCTTTTTTTTTTTTTGGTAAGTAATGATTATTTTGTTCGTTGACAGATACCTTAATGGCAATGAAATAACGAAATTACTTCTGGGAGTATTCGATTCGTTACACAGGTTGACTTTTTTGTAAGTATACAGTGTGGAACGTAATGATACTTTACTGAGGTTTAACAATGATAATTGTTATGAATTAAAAAAAAAACACCGAAGTAAGTGTGAATTAAGTTTCTCCAGATGTGCATTTCGTCAAGTTATGTCTCTTCAATACAGATCAAATAAAAACATTTTGAATCATTATGTGTCAAAGCTGATAAAGAACAAATTACTAATAGGATACAAATAGGAAATTGGCTAAGGGCAGAATTATGCAAAAAGGAGATAATCCTCAATTCTTAACAACATTTTATTAAATAAAGATATTTCAAGTTTCAAAATAAAATCAGTTTTCGGGCCAATAATTAAGTTCCCACTACTGGATTGGTGAATACCCATTTTTCTGCAGGTGCCCACTTCGACAACTTATGCCTCTTCGGTGCAAATCAAATAAAAAAAAATGTGTAACAGCTGATAGAGAACAAATCGTCCTGATAATCTATTAACATTTATAACCGGTAATATCTGAGTTATACCATCAATGTATCAACACAGGACTTGCATTAACTTCCCATTAAATAACAAAATACCGAAGTTACTGTTAATTTATTTTCTGTATATGCGCATTTCGACAACTTATATCTTACCAGTACAGATCAATCAAAACATTTGGAAGTCCATTCACGAAAAAACGTGTAAAAGCTGACAGAGAACAAATAACCAAAATATTCTAAATAGAAAAGCCAAAATTCAGCTAAGGGCAGAGCTATGCACAGCATGAGGTAGATGCTCCTTAGTTTTAAACAAACTTTTGTAAAATTAAGATATTGCAAGGTTGAAAAATATCGAATTTCGGGTCAGCAGCGATGCACTGACTACTCGATTGGTGAATACCCTCGAAGACTAACAGTCCACCAGCAGAGGCATCGGCCCAGTAATAATAACAAAAACCGAAGTTGCTGTTAATTTATTTTCTGCATATCTGCATTGCCCATTAATGCATACAAGAAAATGATTGGATCCTGTTGTAGAGGGTGTTAAGTGGTATTCTAGCTAAGAGTAGGGCACTGTGCGGCACATCAAAAATTTGAATCTGTATTTTTTGGCTTGGGTGTACATGTATTAATTTGGTCATAAAAACACATCCCAAAAAGTTTTTACTTTCGAACATGTGTTGGTTCTTCACGATGACTTCGTTCCTGTGATTTTGAGTGGAAAATAAAAACAGTTCCTACTAAAAAATGACGCCTTTGGATTGATTGATTGATTGATTAGTTAGAGTTTAACGTCCAATGAGCAATATTTCAGCTATATCAGGACGAGAACAAGTTAATCAATTCAAAAAATTGAAAGTATCAGAAGAAAGAAATAAAGGTGGAAGGGACAACCTGGGCAACGACTTTTGACTGCCACTGGAAAATTGGAGAAATGGGTAGGGCAGGAAATTTAGCCTTCCATACGACACCCAGTGCGTCTGCTCTCTTTAGAGAAATATAGAAGGGGTCTTTATACTGCATGGAGCGTGGCGTTTCTCCACACAGTTTGGCTACAATGGTTCGCGGTCAGGCTTTCCGTATTATGACCTGACTACCCCTCATAGACAGGGCATTCCCCTATCCACCACCTGGGGACGCGCCCGGCAGCTCTGTAGCCGAAGCCCCTGAAAACCGATTCAGGTGCCGGGACGCCTTTGGACAATTAATCAAGACATCACATATATTATGACGTTGGATTTTACCCACTCAAAGGCATATGAGCGCATGTGCAAAATTGAGGACTGCAGTTATAGTGAAAGGGTCTTTAAGAGAGAAAAATGGCGGGAAAAATTTCCCGCTTTTGTCACTGTACAATGTAACATAAATTTGGACCCGGGTACCTCAAAAAGGAAAATTAACACTGAACTTTTATGTATCAAAATGACGTTTTCTTGGTTAGTTGTATTAAAATTAAACATGAAAAGTTTGCGTTTTTTCCTAAATGTGTCACCTCACCAATGCACTTTGCCTCTGTTTCTTCGACGATCTGGTACTTAAGACTTGCAGTTGGAGATCCTTGGTCATGTAAACTTATCAAGATGTTCCCTTATGACAAGGAAGCAACGTTTACCGATATCCATGGGTCATAGTCTAATAAACAGATACATCTATGGGAACTAAATGAGACATGTTCATATGCAATTCATAAGAAGTGAGACCAGATGTGTCGATATGGTTACTCTCTCAGCGTAACTGAAACACATGCAAATTTTATTTTTACTAAAATGTAGTGAAACATTAAACTGTTAAATCACATGCCAGTTTTATTGTAAAAATAATATTATTGTTACAATCTCTTACTTATTTGCCTTTTGCAACAAAACCCAATGTCTCAATCCTTTTTTAACCCCGGGGTATAGAAATACCTACTTTTCTAGTGGCAGTCAGAATTTCCCGTCCCTTGACCCTTTCCATACCCCAAAGTGATTATTTATTAACAAACTTGTTCTCGTCTTGATATAGCCAAAATATTGTTCAGTAGAAGTTAAACAATATCCAATCAATCAATCAGTCTCAATCCTTTTTGATAAATTATTGTCTAGACATATGTGTTTTGTTAAAATGAAAAATTGTTGTCAAGTAATACACTTGCTGTTTTCTTTGTTTAATTGACAGACTTCTAGACAGCAACAAATTAATAAACATTGGTGGATTATTTGATTCCTTAAGTAATCTTTTAGCTCTGTAAGTATATGAAAAAAATACCGTACTTACTGTAAATTTAGTTCCTACATACGGCCATCTCGACAAACTCTCTTCAGTGAAGAGCAAACCAAAATATATGGAAGGGCACAATAAATACTTTGTTAAATCCAATAAAACACATACCACCCCGAGATCAAGTTTCGTCGCTTTCATAACTATCACTATTTCGCGGGCATGTAAATTCGAGTACATTACCCTATATGTTATGTTTGATTACGACCCCGCATCCATTACCAAAAGTCAAGACATGGATGTAGCTTTGTTCAACATGTAGCAAGAGAATTCTGCTTAAACCGGTGCAAGGGGCCGTCTTGAACTTACTAGGAGGTAAGAGTGTTTGCTCTTTGTTGAAGGCCTTATGATGACTTCAACATGATTGATTGATTAGTTAGAGTTTAACGTCCAATGAGCAATATATGAAAACGTTGTTCCATTTGCTAAGTCTTACCGTGTATTTATAAGGATTTTGTCCCATGTTTACTCAATATCCATTTATTTGTTTAATTTGAATTTATGCAATGATACCACGGAAAAAGGGAATTCAATTTCGTGGTTTCAGCAAACCAGAAAATTCAAGAAAATCAGAACCCCAAGAACAATAGTACTGTCACGGTATAACCAAAAAGGCCTAAAGGGAAAGGCAAAATCAGCTAGGGACAGATATATGTAAGAGGATGATACTCCTTCTATTTAAGTGAAAATATCTTAAATAAATATATTTCACTTATCCAGATAAAATCGGTTTCAGGTCAGCACAAAAGTACTGTCAACGGCGGGGTCGGTAAACCCCTCGTGTACTTAAGTGAACAAGGAGAGGCATCAGCCCAGTGGTAATAAATAACATTATACCAAAGTTACTGTAAATTTAATTTCTGCATATGGAAATTTCGACCCATGTTGCTTATATGTCTCTTGTGTATGTATTAGTGAGCGAAGTTTGAGTGGTAGGTTTTTATACTGTAATAATTTGACAAACAACAAATAAACAACTCTATAAAAAGTTGGACACACATGCAGATTAAAACACGATAAAAAAATAAAAACCCATTTAAAACCATTCTTAGAATAAGGTCATATGTCAATTCCGATAATGAAGTCAAATTCAGTAGCTCAACTCGTTGATCATGGAATCATATATCTCACAGTGGTCCACAAAATTGTGATAACCACTGTACAACTTCTGCAGTGATGACTTCAACTCATTGGTCATAAACTATGCAATTTTAAATACAGATCATTCGGAGATATCTGAAATTCATAAATAAATGGGTGCTTACTATGAATATACCATTTATGTTAGTATACATCGGCACACGAATACCGAAGATAAGTAATTAAATACTGAAGTTTCTGCAATGTTGCTGCTTCAGATTAATATGTCGTCAACCTATGACCCTTCAGTGCAGATACAATCACGTCATTTGGAAACCATAAAACACAAGCTAAATAAAAGTTGATAAAGAGCAAATACAATTTTAGCAATTCTGTTTATCGAAACAAATGCATTTATTTGTTCTAGGTGCGTCAAATGGGCAGTTTTTTTAGTTATTAGAGTTGAGTCAAGTGGTCAGTTTTTGACAATTATAGAGTTGCGTCAAGTGGGCAGTTTTTTTTTTAAATTAGTGTTGCGTCAAGTGGGCAGTTTTCAGCAATAACGGGAGGAGAACAAGTATAAAAAATAGTTGAAAAAAGAAGCAAACAAGGGAATCAGGTTTTGGATGCAACTTGAAAAGGGGAAAATGGGTACGGACAGGGGTTCTTTTCATTCTGCAAGAACTCATGTGTGTCTATTCCTTCGATAAATACAGAGGGGGTATTTATTTATACCGTATTTAGCAGGGCGTTTGTCCATGTTCTCTACTATGATTTTTCTCCAGTATTATATTTTTATTTAAAGGTATTAAGTTTAAAAGGGGTTTGACCGCATACGCTTTTTATTGTGTATAGGGACCTTGCCAATAGACCTCAAATCAATTGCGATACCAACTATGCAGTTGCTGCATCTTGTATGAGCAATTTTTGTGTTTTTATTCCTATCCAGAATGATTTTTGAGTTTACAATGCTTATTAATATCATAAAAATGAATTCCCGTATAGAATACCCTGGGGCATCTGAAAAAAAAAACATACCTCAGTATGGTAACAAGTCTCTTTTTTTGTATCTTTTGTACTTCCAAGCTTATTGTTTAGCATTACATTGTATTTTTATCTTTATTTAATACTGGGAAGATCATTTCTTTTAACTGTCTACGACCTTTCAATGGCAATTGCTTTTGAGTTGCTACCAGACACTGCAATAATGAAAGGGGATGTTTAGCTAGCCATAAAACCGGTTTAACCCAACATGCCTGTACCAAGTCAGAACCATTGCCTTCGACAATTTTGCAGTCGGTTTCCACCTGATTTATGTTTTGTCTCGCGGACTCCGGCTCTTCACCACTCTGTAATTTTCAATGATAACCGCAGAAATATTGACGATATCCTTATTATTGACAATCCCCAGTTTTAAGATTATGTCGACATCATTTACCGAGATGAGCTGAAACTTATTAAAGCAGACAATGATTCGAACGGAATACTGCCCTTTTCTGGATCAAAGAATCATCATCAAAATAAAGACTAAAATTTATTACAAAAGAGCTGATTTTTATATCACTATTACAAATTTCCTTTTTCTTGACGGCAACATTCATGCGGGTTATACATTTATCAAGTGGTGCGATTCGCACTCGTTTTTTCTACCCTTGACAATTTTAATTAGTGTAGTAGCATCACTTTAACATCCTAACTTTTACAACAAGGTTATAGATTTCATTGATTATTAAATACTTTAAAGAAGTTTTACAGAAGATATGAAATTTGATATCAAAATATGAAGTGACTGACAAACACTATATTACTAAGGGCATTTATCATCATCGATGTTAAAGAAATATTATTAGAAATGCAAGAAACTAATTAAACAATCCAGAGAAACTGGGGCGTAACTTAGATTCCTTACGTTTTAGTTGATATCGACGGGGGATATTCTAAACGACTCAGTTAAATTGACTTTGGATTCAAGTAACCTGAAGATTTTACACAATTACTGGCTTTTCACTGATGATGCCGATGTCCACTGAAATACATGACGACTCTTTCCAAACACTTCGGGAAGTTTTGAGTTTGATTTTTCTTCCGTAGTTCGACAGTGTTTTACCATAAGACTAGGTTCCTTGAGCTAGCCGGCAGTTTAGGGCGAACACTCTTTGACCAATCTTTCTAAATTATGTTTGTATCATTCCTTCCTTTTTCAAGATAGTGGTCACAGAGTTAGTAGTCTACCTTTGTTTGTCTCTAGTTCTGTTATGTGTTTTTTGAAGTGCAGTTCCCTTGTGGGTTGGGGCTCGTGATTATGATTTCGGCTATAGGGTCTGTAAGTCTCGTACAATTTTGGAACTTCCGGGATCAAAAATTGTACCCGGAAGTTACATTTTAAACAAAGATTTATGACGTTTCAAACAAAAATTTAAACGTCACAATCCTCTGACGTCATGTTTTGGCGGGAAACGTTTTCGAATTGCCTGTTTATCGTGGATTCTCGTGAGTCCCATGACGAGACTAACAGACCCCACTGCATATGTTTACTGTTATCTTGACATTATAAGGTCTATAAAGTTGTTTGATTCAAGACTTTTGGGCACATGAACTGATCCTGATAATTGCATTTAATCTAATATGGCGCTTTAATCAAAGTTGACTGTCATTATCTGTAATCAGGGGAAAATCCAGGATTGAAGATAGAGTACGTAAATCCTTGAAAATAGTACGAAAAAGACAAAAAAAATCTCCAAAAATTTATTTTCACGTAAAATAGGTAAAATGTGTTAAAATGACAGGTATACGGGTAGTTTAATACAGAATACCCACAACAGTTGTTTTTTGTTCTTGCCTGTGAAGGCTTCGCCCCGAATAGTATTCGAATTACATTTTTTATCGTGAAACTCACGGTCACATGACAAGACTTAGAGACCTATAGTTGTAATTTGTTTGCTTTGTTACATTTGCAGATTTCTCAATGACAACGATATAACTACCCTTGGCCTTGGGGTATTTGATTCCTTACAGGTACTTGAAATGTTGTAAGTATGTAATTTGTTAATCGAAGTTAAGAAAAATATAGTGAAAAGAGCACTACCAATCCATTAGACAATAAACGAATGGTTATTTTCAAAGTATACGAACCTAAAAAACTAACTGTGAGGTATGAGCGAAGTTCATTGTTGAAGGCCTCATGGTGACTTCAAGATGAAAAACAACAATAAAAATGTAAATCCATTGCGTTGTTTTAACTATATAATACTATTTTGAGAGATTTTGTCTCATGTGTATTTACTCCATATCATATCTTTTATTATGTAGTATTATGTTTTGTTTATATATGTTAGTCATTTTCTTAAATTAGGCATTTTGTAAAATGCCTAAAATTTCAGTCATTCTATACAATGACTAAATCTGACGGGCATTATACAAAATAGCTAAAAATTGACAGACATTTTGTGAATTGACTGATTTTTTTCATTAAAATTATAGAAATTGCCTAAACACTTTTAGTCAAATTCCTAAATGACTGAAATTTTTCATTTGAATTACCTGTTAAGAAATTTCCCAATCACTTTTAGTCTAATTCTTTAATAAACAACTGTATGTCAGAAGAATATTTAGTACTCCTTGTGGATATTAGTACATGTACTGTACTGAACAAGTAGTGAACACTACTCTTGAGTAAAAACTCACAGGGAAAATATAAGTTAATTTATGAGTTTTTAATTGAAAATGGCAGAAGCACAAATTGTTTTAGCATCTGAACAATAAGTTTCCACCAAACTTCTAGAGATTTTAGAAAAAGGCAGCAAACACAAGATGTGGAAGAGAGAGAAATATGATGCTGTGCTAAAAAAAGTGAAAAATGCTTCTAAAGAGAATGCTGTGGACTATTACTATTTGCAAAGGTAATATTCTATAATCCCCTCGTCCAACAGAGTTTGGGATATAGCGTTTCGCCCATATGTCCGTCTGTCTGTGTGTTCATCCATTTATACCCGTCACAAAGTTAGAGTCCATTTACCTTTTGAAGTATAAGTCATAGATGGATGAGCTTTTTTTCATAGATAGATTCTGATAAAAATAAGGCAAACTTGACCTATATTGCATGCATGAGTGACTCGGGTTAAAATGATTGTTAAAGTTTAGATCCGAGATACTTGAGCAGTTAGGGGGATGATTACGCCTTTGACAGTCACAAGGCTTCTGATAAAAGAATAGGTCACTTTGACCTATAAATCATGCATGAGTGACTCAGGTAAAGGAGTTTGTTTAAGTCCAGGTCTTGGAAATTAGAGCAAATAGAGGAATGAATTTTTTGTCATACAAATCTGTCGTATTCTGATGTTTATACATAAAAGTCCCATGGGAAATAATGAATTCCATGGGAAACTGCCAGGATAAACTTTTGCCATCACTTGGCATCTGTCGTCCATCCGTCCGTCGTAAACTTTTCATTCAAAGATCTTCTCCTGTGAAACAATTTTAGAAACTACCAAGCCAATCGGAACCAAACTTAGTCACAATAGTCGTTGGGTGGTCCCCTTCAATGTTGTTTATTTTTATGTTTGTACCTCATGCAAATTGGACGACAGTTCCTAAAACTCATTTGAATTGCAAATATGAATTGTATAATGAGTTGCTAAAAAGGCAATTGAATTATTTCCAGGTTTGATGTGCTACAGTGTGGTGATGTTGAAAAGCTGATCGAGAAACGCCAGTCTGAAACAGATCCAATCCTCTTATTGTTCGTATACAGAGGAGGTTTACAGCATTGTAACGAGAGCTCATATTAACACAGGGCTCGAAGGCAGAGATAAAATGCTGAAAGAACTAAACAAGAAGTATGCTAACATCACAAGAGAAGTTATAAACCTTAACAAAGAAATGTGTGAGGAATACCAACTAAAAAGAGAAAAGTTGCAAATAATGGTCTAGTGATAAAATCGCTGCTTAGTAAAGATTTTAACAGGAGAGGGCAGGTCGATCTTGTTGATATGCAATCTATGCGTGATTGTGATTACAAGTTTATTATGCATTACCAGGATCACTTAACTAAGTTTTCAATATTACTTGCTCTCACTTATAACCAAGCTGCAGAAGTTGCCTTTTAACTTTTAGACATTTTTCTACTTTTTGGTGCCCCACATATACAGCAGTCAGATAACGGACGTGAGTTCATAGCCAATGTCATTAAAGAACTTACGGAAATATGGCCGGAATGTACACTAATACACTAGTAACAAGGAAGTGTTGAAAGGGGTAAAGCCGATATTAAAGATATGCCAATCATCTGGATGCGGGAAAATAACAATAATAAATTGAACATTGGCTTGAAATTTGTACAATTCAAAAAGAACAACAGTCACCACACCGGCATTAATCGCTCACCGTACAAGACTATGTTTGGATGTGATGCTAAAATGGGATTATCGTCGTCTTCATTACGACATGATATACTAACTGATTTACAATCAGAGGAAGAATTGGAACAGCATCTCAATGGACCACAAACATCCGATAACGTTGTTGATACTCCTGTAAATCAAGCTTACACTGAGAATGTTTCTGAAGAGATTGAAATCAATCTTTGTGCGATAACAACTACAGATATGAATTTCACCTCGACAGGCCGTTAGCAATGCTTCTGTTTGTGACGGTCAAGGATTCATCAGGTGTGGATACTCCGCTAGTGGAAAAACGAGTTGTAATACAAGACGTTGTGTGTGCAAGCAATCAAGATAAATATGTAACAGTCGTTGTCATCCAAACATTGATTATTGCAATAAGTGATGTTAAAATGCATTTCCTTTGTTTGTCAGAATTGAACAATATGAATAGTTGAGTATTCCCCAAATACATGTATTCGGGTGTTTATGTATTAAATTAATGCATCTCTAATAATTAAATGTTTATTTCCTTTAAAATTATCATTATTATAATTATCATTTAACAGATTGCCTAAAATTCATAGGCATTTTGTAAATTGCCTAAAATTTTCAGTCATTTTACAAAATGTCTAATAGGCCATATCCGACCTAAGACATCAGGATTTACTATACTACTTTTCATTACGTCATTATGTAGAAAACGTCACGTCATAGAGCCTTAGACGTCATGAAGTTGGTCAAATGAGGCGGACAAGTTTGTGACGTATATTTACGTAGGGCGGACAAAAAACAACTGGTAAATCTGAATACCAGAACTCGGACATGATCTATTTAAGAAAATGACTGTAACAGATATATGTAGAATATGCCTGAATCATTAAAAACAATATGCTCCTGATTAAACAACCGCATTGCTTTTGATTTCAAATTGAGTACTGAACACAATGCTTTACACATTTGTTGGTTTGTTTTCATAATGAATTTGTTGTTTGTTGTTTGTTACGAGTTTCTTCATATTTTAACTTTCAGTATATCAAGGTCTTAAAATACAAAAATACCAATGTTGCATAAAAACAGTAAATTTCATTATGCTGTACACGTGTTACATGGAAAAACTTCTCATCAGCAGCATAAGCATCTAATAATTTGGAAAGCAATAATCCAAAAGTAGTCATAAAAGAAGTACTCATTACCAGAAGTATCGAAACAAGAGGCCAAATCAAGTACCAAGGACATTCACCGATTGCCTAACACGGAATGAAGCCTCAGATTTTTTTCATGTCCGACAGTTCTGACTATTGGGCCGGTGAATACCCTCGGGGTATTCTAGTCCACCAGTGGAATCGACTAAATGGTTTAAAATACAAAAACTAATCATGTTGCTTAAAAACAGTAAATTTCGTTATGCTGTTCACGTGTTTCAAGGAGTAACCTCTCATCAGCAGCATTAGAATCAAATAATATAAAAATTAAAAACCTTAATGATGCATGCCTTATTTTTAAAAACTGATTCAACACTAGACTTTTCATAAGTGTAAAAGAGTTTTAAATACCACAAGTGCAGCAGAATGAACTCATTCTCGGTCTTGAACTTACTGTGATGTATGAGCATAGCTAATTGTTGAAGGCCTCGTCATGACTTAAAGCTAAAGAACAACAATGGAAGCGTTTTGGCATTGCTTGGGTCTTCCTGGTATTTTTAGAGACTTTGTCTCATGTGAATTTATTCCATATCCTTTCATTGCTTATTCCTAAACCTTATATTAACACATATGTTCACCGCCGTGCGCGGTCCCGGCTTATGAAAAGGCCCGCAGCATCCTCTGAGCTTGGAGTATGGGTCTTCCTAACAAAGGACCCCGAGGGAACCCCGGGATATAGAAATAGGACCTAATATCTCCGGCTTGCGGGGTGTGACCCCTCCTAAACGGAAGCTGACCCCGAGGGTCTCGGGATATAGAAACAGGACCTATTCCGTGGTTGTGCGGGATTAATAAATACACAACCCATCTTTCGGATGGGATGTAAACTCAGGTCCACGTGTTGGAAGAAACGCCACGCTTCCTGCACTTTAAACAACCCTTGTAGCAAGCTCTTTTTGGGGTAGTCCGTAGGTGATCGGCTACAAGGCTAAATTCCCCGCCCTTGACGATTTCACCCTACTTTTCCAGTGGCAGTCAAAATTTCCCGTCCCATGACCCTTTCCATATCCCAAAGTGATTATTTTTTAACAAACTTGTTCTCGTCTTGATATAGCTGAAATATTGCTGAGTAGACGTTAAACAATATTCAATCAATCAATCACAAATGTTCAAATTTATCGTCAAGACGTCTGGGTCAAATTTTAAGCCGTTGTTTTGTTTCATATTGTGTTTTTGATATGTTCCCTCAGTTTTGATATTTGTTTTGGACATTTTAATTTAAAGCTTTGTCTTTACTTACAGATATGTTATTTTCATACAGAAACATAAATCCTGGTTCAATGAAAATTATGCTTATTAACTTATAGATGATCTGGATATCAATCAAATAAAAATTAAAAAAAATTACCAAGCCAGACGTATAGAGGTACTTATGCAATTACATATCAAAAAGTACCTTATATCTTGCAAGAAAACCGTAAATAATGGAAAGGAAAATGCATCTTTCTGGTGTCACTGCTAACAATAACATACGAGTGTAAAAAGCAAAGGCAAAAACATTTTTTTAGAAAACACTGAAAGAAAGTTATGAATTGAGGTTAAAATAAAAAAAAAATAATTACATACCGAAACAACATTTTAAAGATAACTTAGACAAGAAGGACAAGTCGGATATTGTTTTCTAGAAATACTTGGACAAACGCAAATACATTTACATATAGAAATTAAGAACTTTTCTTTCGATATCATTTGAGATTTTATATATGGCTTGCATATAAAAATTGTCAATATGCATGTTTTGTCAATTAACGAGCAAAGCTCAAAATTGGCATGTAGTCACTTCGGCATTTTAGTAAAAACTTCATTGCACATTTTTACGCTTCGCCTGAAATTCATCTGCAATATAATTCGTTCATAAGATATATTTAATTTAGAAAATCAGCCATCTAGAAAGTATCGCATATATTGGTGAGCCAAACTTTGTTAGTAGATTGATATGATGATAACTAGTCGTATAAGATGTGAACTTATCCGCGCTTTGATTTTTGATGAGTTGTGATCAAATGATTTGCCATCATAAAACAATGATGTCCACAAGAAAGGGTGACAGACGCATATCTTTATTTGTATACAATATATTACTTCCCGTCTCGACAATGAAAAGTTTAATTCGTTTGCTATCTTATGTTTACAGAAAACTTCACGGTAACAAGATACCCAATCTTCCTCTTAGGTTATTTGATTCTTTACAAAAACTGAGATACATGTAAGTATTTAATTAGCAAGGAGGTCTGTAAAAACCAGAAGATGTTTGCTAAGTAATATCAATTTCATAAAATAAATGGTAAATGTTATATTATTTGATAATAAGTTTAGCTGAAATTTTATCTTGGAATTCTATAAATTTTCCAAAATCTTCGAAAATTTTATGCCTTTCAACTGAAAATACTAAATTTCCCAAATTTTTATAGATAATTCTATGAAATTGAAATCGCATTCTTCGTATTTTCCTCCTCTATTTAGTAATTTTAATGTCAATCTCAGTTCCATGGAGATTGAACTTAGAAGTCTATAATGGTTTCCATCATATAAATTTTCTTTCAAATAAAAATGGTCAGTCGTTTACACTTACAGATATCTTGAGAAAAACAACATAAATAGTCTTGCATTTGAATTGTTTGATTCTTTTCACATACTGGAATATCTGTGAGTATGCACTTAGAAAACAAGGCATGTGTGAATGGAGAATGTGAAATGAGTTATATCCTTATATCAGCGAGATATGCTTTCAGAGCATAAGAAATCAACAAAAGGGGGAATATTTTTTTACATTTTATAGTTAAATATATTTTGACCCAATCAAAATAAAATTTACTGAAACTTTAAGACAATATACGCGAAGCGTCTCTAATATGAGATTTATTAGTATTCGAAACAAAACAAGCGGCAATGCACACTGGAGTAGTTAACTATGGGGGAAAATCTGCGGTTTTCAAAAAACGTTTTTTGAAAACCTACGGCTTTCCCCCATAGTAAACTACTATCTACGGGACTAACGAGAATAAACAAACATGTAAGATTTGTTATTCACTACAGTTGAGACGGGTAAAACGGGCTAGATTCTTAATTCACTCACATTTTTTACGTTGCTTGCGGTTTAAGCATAACACGGGTTATACATAACACTGACGTGTATCTCTGGTTCTACACTTTTGATTCCTATATATTTCTAGTAAGTCTGACAGGTCGTCACCAGTTACTCTCTCTATAAAGAATATATTGTTAAAAGGATAATATAAATATACGATTTCCCCTTGAATATCAAGTATTTCGTAAAAACCATACACCTTTGTTTTTATTTTTTTTAGATTGGTCAAATCATATGCAAGCATTTTTTTTAACTGATTTTTTATTATAAAAGTCAAACATTATTACTTGCCACAAC
>MJUU01039150.1:20041-61758 GCA_002080025.1 Modiolus philippinarum
TTTATAGCCAAGATGGCACACATAGTTTAGATGACCTCAATATAAATGTCAATGACAGTCTATTAATAAAATTTATAGTCAATTCAACATAGCAAATAATGGCATTTAAACTCTGATACAAAATATTGGATATGTGTTACAATGTCAATTTATTGTCCATGGTTTTGTATGATTTTAGTATTTGATGTACCATCTTAATTGATATTTGCAACCTTTAATTATCTTTTGCATCAATTAATTGAGGAATTATTGCTTTGACCTTTACCTGGATTTAACTTTTCTTTGGCTACATCGATACAATCGCCATTGACGTTTTACAAATTAGAAGAATAATTATCTAGCACATTGTTGTGTGATGTTTTTTGTGGTGACGAATGCGATAAAAACCGAATTTCGATACCGATAGTTGGTACTTATTTAAATAAATGTATGAAAATATGTAATGTCAATAAAATATAAAGAAAATAACAAAACAGTAAATGTGACCAATGTGACTACAATCTTGGCTATTTTCATTCGAAAAAAGAAATCAAAGCCGATAAATAAACTCAAATCAAAAGGATTTCTGTTCCTTATTATTCTAATTTAGTCTTTAACTAGTTGAGAGATAATACGTTAAGACGAATAAACCAGCAAATGTTCGCTGTTTTGTGAAAGGTAATTCGATTTTGTTTTCATTGAACAATATTCAAAATTGAAAATGTATACATCTATCAAGTTTTCAAACTTGAAAATAAATGTGTTGCGAAGCTTCAGAGTTAAAGAAGTCGTATCTATCAGTTTTGAGTATTCCCCAACCCAGTAGTCAGTACTTCGGTGCTGACCATCACCTGATTTTATGAAGAAACTTGCAATGTATAAATTTGAGAAAATTTTGCTTAAAACAAAGGAGTTTTTCCCTTCTGTATGGCTCTGTCCTTTGCTTATTTTGGCTTTCCATATACATAGTAGATCTTTTTGGTTATTTGTGCTCCGTCAGATTTTACATGTTTTTGTTATAACTTCGGTATTTAGTTATCTTTCGCCATTCTTTATGACTTTATGACTTATGAAAAAGCGAAAGCCTATTGATCCATATTTACCAATGTATGATCGTTATACCTGTTAAACAAGAGCCAAGTAGATCCCTTCCGGAGCACCTGATGTTACCGTATGTGTTTATGTAGATGTTCCAAAAATGCTTCATTTCAATATTGGTGTCCGACAATAGTAACACATTTTGTAATAACAATTAACAACACTTTCTAACAATACAAGAGGTCAAACTGAATGCTCGCTTTGAGAACTTCAATTCCACTTTTTTTTAAATTCGCAGCAAATATGCTTATGAAAGCCGATGCTTTAAACTGTTGACAAAAGTGAACATGTTGCATTTCATTCACAGGAAACGGAGAAAAATATAATTTCTTCTTTAAAATTCACAAAAAATGATATGAACTTCAAAGCATTATTTGTATTTTCATTCCAACTCTATAAAGATTAAATAACTAGAAATAATTTTACACTAAGTCAACTGGCATCGCATCATCTGCATGTAGCAAGACCAACCAAAAGCTTACATATCAATAAATTCGTTGGGTACAGAAAAAAAACTGGTTCCTACAATAAATTCCTCTCTTTTTATTATAGTATTTTGAAATATAATTAGGCCAAGGCCGATGCAGTTATTGTTAAATATGTCATCCCAGACAATGTCGGGTCACATTTCGTTATTCTACTTTCCTTATATTATTCTTTCTCTTCCCATCATCTTCCGATAAATTTTGTCCGAGTTCTTTTTTGAAATTGCTGAATGAAACCATTTCAAACTTTGCACAAAGTTAGAGTACCATCCAAAGTTATATGCTCCGTTTAAAATTTTCAGAATTGCTTCCATTTCAACAATTGCCGCCATTTTATGTTGCAAAATTGAGGATTCAATATCTCATGAATTTTTTGCAGAAAATGTTCATATTTAGTATACATTTTTAATCAGGTGGAGGAAGTTATTTATGCAAAACAAACAAAATGGCTGTCATTTTAAGATTACCGACGTGGAACACGTAAAAATTTCAACTTTCTCCAATTTCAAAGAAAATTGATTTCTAGACAGATTTTGTGAAAGCGAATAAAATGGAATCATCGAATTTATTGTTTGGGGTGACATCGGCAATTGCTTGCAATGCAAATCTTGTAAGTTTCACAATTGTGTTAAAACATTAATAGACGATCTGTTATCGTTTCAAGTTTGATTAGAAACAATGAATTAACAGTAACGAAGTCATTTTGTAGATAAAATGAAGACATTATCAGACACAATATATCATAAATCAAATAAAATTCACCCAAAGTACCGAAAAAAAAATCAATTGAGTGTCAAACGAGTTACTCTAATTTGTTTTTTCTGTTCTTATAACCGTCAACATAACTATGAATGGAATGTAGAAAACTGCATATTATGTCTGGCAATTGTCAGCTATTTTGGGTGGTGTGCAGACTTACTGTCACCTTTCTTGAACGAGACCTTCTACTTATCACTGTTTATAAAATAGAATTGGAGCGAAATATTTTCAACATGTAGACTTTTCTCTTTTTGTGAAGTCGCTTTAATTTGTATGGTGGTTCTAATTATTGATTCAGGAAAAGTCAAGATATAACATTTTTAGCATGCACATATGGTGTGCAAATGACTGTCAACTTTTGTATCTTTTTGAATAGTAAAGCAGCAGACTTCAGGGCGAATACCTGTAATCAAAATGCATAAACGTTTTATTCAGTAGGCAGAGTAGTCAATCTGATTTGAGTCATTGATAATTGCTTATGAAGAGACAAACGTTGTCGAAATGCGCATATGCAGAATCAAAATTTACAGTAACTTCGGTATTTTGTTATTCATAAGCAAAATTTATAGGCTTTCAACATGGCAATATGTTAATATTAAATAAAAAAAAAACTAAGAAATCTTAAAGGCTCTCTGATACGTTGTATAAAGTATGGGTTCTTAAAGTCTCCTCACTTGACAGCGAAATTTTGCCACATGACGTGATTTCAGTATGTTCAGTCACTGTTGCCATTGTCACTAGAGAAGTTTTACGGTCGTCACCACGATTTCATAGACTATTACAATGTTTCTGTTTCACAAATGAGAACAGAAATCTTTGGGTAGATCCAGAGTTTGTTACCGGACTAACACCGACTTTTACAAAACCGAACTTTTCACTGGCAGTGTGACGGGTGCCACGCGTGGAGCAGATCGTGCTTACCCTTCCGGAGCACCTGACGATGCCTCAATTTTATAGGGGTTCACAGCGCCAATCATGATCTCTCAATTTGAAATGTAAAACTTCTCACTAGAACATGTGATGAAGAACACGTCACATTTTTCTTATCAAATAAATTAATACCGAAGTTACTCTGAATTTTGATTCTGCATATGCGCATTTCGACAACTAATGTCTCTTCAGTGCAGATAAAATTTAAACGTTTGGAGGACCATAAAGTCAAAGATGTTTAAAACTGATAGAGACCAACTTACCAAATATGATTTAAATAGGAAGCCAAAATCATTTAAGGACAGAGCTTTGCATGAGAGAGATACTCTTTAGTTTCAACAAAATTTACTTAAATTAGATATTGTAAGTTTCCAAATCGGCTTTCGGGTCAGCATCGAAGTACTGACTACTGGGCTGGTGAATACCCTCGGGAATCAACAGTCCAACAGCAGAATAGTCTCTTAATTCATTTCTAGAAGTAAGTGATAGACACTCAAATGAAACGCCTCTTCAAAAACAATCAGTCTATTAAAACTGGAAATCAATTTTAACGAAAATTATAGTTAATAGATAGTAATTTAAAATAGCAATGAGCGTGACGACGATTAAATGATCTTTGGTTGAGATATAATTCCTTTGAGATTATGGTGAATGGGTTTGTATTAAATTTGTAAAACTTAACTACAGGCACAAGAAATTATTCAAGGAACTTTATATCTGTTAGAAAGTATTAGCAATAAAATGTTATTTTATGAAATTAAACAGAAAGCTTTAGAAGATATTATGTGAAGAATTAAATTGAAATACCACTTTGAATTCTGATAGTTCCTTTTAAAATAAAGATATAAATGGGGGTGGCGGGGATGGCAAGAAGGGTCACATTAGCACGCTAACAATCTTTAATTTTTCCCAAAAACAGTTAACAGTAAATTTAAATCCATGAAAACAGCAAACAAAAAAGTATCACAATTTTATGAATAACAGCAAACTGTGTTTTTATGTTTTAATTTTCCTTGAGCAGTAAACACAAAGTAAAAATCTTACAGAACAAAAGAAAAAAATACCACATGCTGCGTAAACAGTTAACAACGGATTTATTTCCCTAAAACAACCAGCTCAAAATGTCCAGAACACGTTAATAGAAAAGGTCTAGACCCCCTCATAAATTTGTACTTTATACTATCATCCCATTTTGTTTTGTTCAGTTAATATATTTTTGTGTTGTGTAATTAAGCTAAATATAAGACGTTCCATGTTGTAGTTTTCGCAGGTTTTTAATTGTAATACTTTACCGCTTTTGTTGTAATAACAGTGATTGTAAGACAAAGAAGAAAAATATCGACCAAAATGCAAATGGATGAGTTTTAATCGTTTAATCTCGCTGTCATGCATCGAGAATTATAGGACCCATGCTTTAACGAATGTATAAAACCAGCACATAAGTGTGCTATTAATTTTCCTTGTTTTAATACCCCTGATTTCGAGGGTGGTATATAGTGACCATGTTATTCTTCTGTCCGTTCGTCCGTCTGTTCGTTCGTTCGTCCGTCTACTTTAGAGGTACACACTTTGTGGCGACAACTCCCCCTAGACCAATGGTCTTTCTCAGAATGTTAAGTACATACTGCATTATGCACCATTTAAGATTTTGCTATGACTATTTTTTTTCTATTGGATTTTTTATTTTTTGAATCAAATAGGGAGCGGGGGTATACACTAGTGAGCTTTGCTCACATTTTTTTTTAGCTTTTTATACTTAAATAGTGTTATGTTGAAAGCCAATAAACCTTGTTTTGAATGTGTAATTACTTAAATCGGATTGACTGCTTTAGCTACCAGATAAAACATTTATGCTTTTAATTTACACGAATTCATTTTTAAGTCTGCTGTTTTACTATTCAAAAAGCTACAAAACTTGACCTGTATGTGCACAACATATGTGCATGGTTGAAATTTCATACCGTGACTATTTCTGATAATTGCATTTAAACCATCTTAAAAGTAACGAACTAGCAAATACATATGTACTTCACAAAAGGAGAAAAAAAAACTAAATGCTAACATGCCTCTGAATTTTTTTGTCTACCTGATTGTTATTTTGAAAATAAGTATTTTCCCTGTTCTGAATACTAATCTATTATGAACTTCTCCAAGGGGAATCGTTTTCCTAATGGATCTTCTGTTGCGTGTAATGCCTGAAAAGACAGGAGAGGACAATATTTGAAGTAGACTACACTGTAAGAAACGGTTCAAGAGGCAGAAGTTCATAATTTATATTTAATATACATAATATACTTTTTTTTAAATCGAATTAATTCATGTCTAAATAGGGACTTTCTTTCACAAAAACTACATTCTTTCATACTTTGTTTTACTGTGAGTAAGTAGACCTCATTTATTCATGAATTAACTCAAACAGCTTTTACAACTGGTAAATTTTCATGTTAGAATCATGGAAATCGAGCATTCAAGTGATAAGTTCAAAATTTTTGCAGGCATTTTGCTTAACATATATGCTTACAATGATTCTAATAAATAATGATTTGACCAACGAAAGTAACAAATGAACTTTAGCAAGTTCAGAAATAAATAACAATTATAGTGATTTTACCTCCTAGCATTAAGAAGAAAAATATGCAAAACTTCTCCCCCTTTTGTTCATTAACTAGTCATTTATTTCGCAATTTTCCAAAACAGGAATTATGAAAAATTATTTTAGAAATTTTATCAAAGGTCAATAAATACTATATAAAATACTACACCGCCTGCAATAGATATGGCCTTAGGGAACTAATGTTTAATTTTTATGGGAGAGGGGTGTTCAAGTAAGTAACATCTGATACTGGATGTTTTTGTTCATGCAATATTTTAGCCTGACATTTTTTTCTCCCTTGAAGCAATCCTATCATTTTTTTCGGTCCAAGCCAGACATTTTGCTACATATATGTCATCCTGATTATTTTTTCAGATTCCTCTTGTCCTTATATTTTTTATACCGAACTTCTAATCATGGATTTTTCTTTCAAATTCCTTATTAACCCCCTTTCGCCATTACAATCAAATGGTCGTTCCCTTAGTACATTTTGCATTATTTTTAGGTGGACCTACGCTTAATATGATCATTCTTAAATAAATCATCAAAAAGCAAATGTTTCAACAAATACAAATCATATATGCAAATCTCTGTCCTTAGCTGATTTTGCCTTTACATTTTGATCATATTGGTTATATGAGTTTTAAAGATCTTTGAGTTTATGGTGTTCCAAATGTTTAGATTTTATCTCGCTGAAGAGACATAAGTTGTTGAAATGCGCATATGCAGAAATTAAATTCACAGTAACTTCGGTATTTAGTTATTTGTTACCACTGGGTCGATGCCACTGCTGGTGGACTGTTAGTCTCCGAGGGTATTCACCAGCCCAGTAGTCAGTACTTCGCTGCTGACCCGAAAACCGATTCTATTTGGAACATAACAATATCTAATTTTATGTAAATTTTGTTGAAACTAAGGAGTATCTCCCTCATGCAAAGCTCTGTCCTTAGCTGATTGTGGCTTTACATTTTGATCAAATTGGTTATTTGTTCTCTATCAGTTTTAAACATCTTTGAGTTTATGGTCTTCCAAATGTTTTGATTTTATCTGCACTGAAGAGACATAAGTTGTGGGAATGCGCATATGCAGAAATTAAATTCACAGTAACTTCAGTATTTAGTTATTTGTAACCACTGGTTCGATGCCACTGCTGGTGGACTGTTAGGTCCCGAGGATATTCACCAGCCCAGTAGTCAGTACTTCGGTGCTGACCCGAAAACCGATTCTATTTGGAACATTACAATATCTAATTTTATGTAAATTTTGTTGAAAACTAAGGAGTATCTCCATAATGCAAAGCTCTGTCCTTAGCTGATTTTGGCTTTACATTTTGATCATATTTGTTTTTTGTTCTCTATCAGTTTTAAACATCTTTGAATTTATGGTCTTCCAAATGTTTAGATTTTATCTGCACTGAAGAGACATTAGTTGTCGAAATGCGCATATGCAGAAATTGAATTCACAGTAACTTCGGTATTTAGTTATTAGTTATATGCAGATACAAAAGTGTACGTATTGTATATAACAGTTTCTCCTACTTTTGGAGACAAACTTCTGACTATTTATTAGAATAGTGGATTTGAAATACTTTGTACTTGAAATTTAAGCATTCATATTTCATTTTTAACTGCTATTCCATTACCAAGTGGATTTGTCTGAAAATTATTGAGTATTAATTTACCATCATTAAGCTCGTATTTCTCTGATAATGTGATAAATACATAAACACCAAATTAGTCTAAACATGACTAACTATTTGACATTCCCAAGGATGTAAACACGATCATATTGACCATTTCAATATTTCATTTTTGAAACATATTAGTCTGAAAATCTCACAATATATCATATTAAAGAAGACATCTGGCCTATTACAACTTGCAATGGCTATCCATCTTTACGTCGGCCCTACAACACATCTTTTAAACCTGTTTGTTCTCATACTTAAGTTCAGTCTAAAAAAATGGTAACAATTCTCATCAAATGAGCTTAAAATATTTACAGTGCCAGTTATTAAGCGACAGATTCCAAAACAGGAAACTCATTCTTTTTTTACTTGACCAAATCACCAATAAAACACTAAATTCTATATCAAATTCTAGATTAACATGACCACATAAATATACTGAACATCAGAAGAAACGCACCAAATTTTAGTGCTGCCAGCTTCTGTAATATTGACACTTTCTTTAATTCCTTATGTATTTTTATTAAATGTTAAAGGTCTAAAACATAAAGCCATTTTTTGTCAAAACAAATTTCATTTTGAAGCAGCAGCAACAATTTGTATGGAAAGTGTACGAAGACAAAAGTCCAAGAATTGCTTTCCTTAAAATGGCCTTGTTGTAAAGTTTATTGTCCAGAGTTTCCAAAGGAGTTATTCCCATCTATTTCTTACAGTTAGGGGAACCAAGAGTTGAATTTTCATTGTTTTATGTCATTTTTGCATTTTGGGGGGAAAAGGTGATTTTTGAGAAATTAAAAATGAGATATCAAAATTTTTTCATTTTTTTCAGAAATTTGTTAGAATGATTACAGCAACAACGTGTAGAAAATTCAACATAATCTAACAAGTATTTGAAGAGATATTTGCTTTTGAATTTTAAGATACAAAGAAATGCATGTTGGTGGTGCGTTTCTTTTGATGTTCAGTATATGAGGGATGTACATGTTGTATAACGTCTGGTCACTACGCTGTGTAAAAATAAGACGAAGTTTCACATAAAAAGATGAAATAATTTCTAGCAGAGTTACTTTTTCAATGTCTAACTGCAATTTTGCAAACAGTGCGAAATTTGACCCCCCAAAAAAAAATAAAAGAAAGAAAGAAAGAAAGAAAGAAAGAAAGAAAAAACGATTAAAGTGGTTTAAAGGTCGCTATATGCTTCAAAGACTTTTATTTTTGTGACTTCTATTAACTGTTCTGTTCCTTTGAATATTATGTTTCACCATCGTTGTTACCTCTGTATGTCTTATGTCACGCTGCTATTGCATTGTTTGAAAGGACGTTGTATATAGCAATGATGCTTAGTTGTGTCATTTAGAAGACCCCATTATCCAGTTTCTGGTATTTAGATTCACAAGTTGTTGTTTGTCTGCCCTACGTCATAAGCATGTTCGCTGTATGTGACTAAGAACAGGTCTAGTACACCCTGATACCAGATTTCGGACAAAGTCTACTTATAAAGAGTAAGTGGCGGATCAAGAAGGGCTACACTCCTGCCCCCTTCTTGGTTGGAAAATATTAAACATTCATCGTTTTTTTTTCAAATTGGGTCTTCCATCCAACCCTCCCCTCCCCATTTACGGAAAAATTATGTGTTGCTCCCCCTTGACAAAATATCTTGATCAGCCACTGGGAGTCTCCATGCATTTTACAAAAGCAATATGTACGTCAATTGACGAGATAATTTCCTAAGTATGTGTCTTAAAGTTATCATTGATGTTCACCGGTATGTAATGCCTCATATGCATGTTGATGTTGCTGTAACAAGCAGAGAGACCCTGTGTATGAGTTCCCAAATGGTGATGTTTAAGTACCTGTTACAACTTATGAATGTAGTTCTCTGTTCGTGGTTGATTCTATTTTATCAGAAGACCAAGCAAAATATATACCTTTGAATGTTAGAGCCCCATGAGGTAAATAACGATCATTATAATGAAAACATAATTTAACATAACCTTATGTGTGCGTATTTATGAAACTGATGACTAAAAAATTAATGAAATAAACATTATTTAACCAAGTAAGCGATGTCGGCAATGCATAGCAGATTGACATATTTCGTTTGCCTAGTTTTTCATATTATTCAAGTATCAAAACGAACAGGATTTCAATTTCGCCATCGATATACATGTAAACATTCCTGTTCGAAAAGTTGGAAATTTTAGTTAAGTAACAAAATACATTTAGTTTTTGATCTTAACATAAAATAAGATGGCTCTATGGGTTATATTTATTTAAAGATTGTATGCATTACTGTTTCATATTGGAACAGCAAATAATAGGGAAAGAAAATCGTTTTAAGTTGTTATTTTCGAGAACACCTAATTTTTTATGTATATCAACTTTACGATAGATGTAATGACGCCAAAACTATTTTCCATAAAATGTGAATAAATAAAAAGTTTACTTTACTAGTTTATGAAGACTTAAATGAAATAGGCAATCTTCTTTATTTTTGTCAGTTGTACTTTTGTCAGTTGTACATTGTAACGTGGCACATGGAACAACTATTGAAACGAGTCGTTGAGCATTCGCGAACTTGAAGTTGTAGTATATTTCTCTTTACAAAAACAGGAAAACAGCAAACACCTACAATGGCCAGGAACTACAATCACATGCCACAATCCACAAGCAAACTGCACCAGAAAAACAATAATTAAAACAAGAGACAAACATAAATAACGATAGGAACTCGGGATAGCCGGACTTGGTACCGGCACCAGCAAAAGCCAGTGGTAGGATTAAACCGGTTTATGGGTACCCAAACCTCCCCTTTCTCTATCCCTTTTCCCTATAGTATCATAAACATGCGAATAAAACCCAATTCAGGTAGACTACTAACTCAATGACCACTATCTTGGAACAGAAAAAGCATAAGACAAAACGTAATTTTGAAAGAAGGGTCAAAGAGTGCTCGCCTCTAAACTGCCGGCTAGCTCAAGGAATCTAGTCTGCTGGTAAAACACTGTCGCACTACGGAAGAAAAATCAAACTTAAAACTCCCCGAAGGGTTTAGTAAAGAGTCTTCATGTATTTCAGCAGACATCGGCAGTATCAGTGAGAGGCCAGTATATATGTAAAGTCTTCAGGTCACTAGAATCCAAAGCCAATTTCACGAATTTGTTCAGAATATCTCGTCGATATCCACTATTACGTAAAGAATGTAAGTTACGTCCCAGTTTTCTGGATTATTTATCAGTTTTTGACATTTTTTAACAACATTTCCATAAAATCGAGGATGAGAAATGCCCTTTGTTATTAGCTGTTTGCGAGTCACGTCATTTCTAGATATCAAATGTTGATATCTTCTGTAAAACTTCTTAAAAGTATTTAATAATTTATGAAATCTATAACCTTGTTGTAAAAGTTTAGATGTGAGAGTAAGGTTACGCTCATTAAAATCATCAAGGGTGGAACAAATGCGAGCGAATCGCATTTGAAAATTATTTATTTAGCATGGCTCTTATGAAATAGTGGAGACAGGAAGGGCACCCTGTCTGCACAAATTCTGCAATCTAATTATTGGTATGACAACGATTTCACACCAGATGGACATTAAATGAGACGAGATCAATATGTTAAACGGACGTGACCTAATTAATTCTAATTAATGCTTTACGGATGCCACACTGCCTTTAATCCTTTCGTAATAAAGAATTATATTTATTCATCTCATGGTATCAAATGACTATTTCAACATTGAAATCGGAAGGTGACTTCAAGATGAACATCAATAAAAATGAAAAAGAAAGGAAATGGGGTAAATGTCAAGGAGACAACATCCCATATCCAGGTTAAAACGACCAAAAACAAAACATCTAGGGGTCACTTTATGGTCTTCAACAAAGTGAGGAACCTCACACTATATAGTAAGCCCTAAATGGACCCGAAAAGGTAAAAAGTGAATAAATCAATGGAAACAAACCACATCCAATAACCCAAATATCAAGAAACTAAAATTTTATAAGAAGACAAGGACAAGCCAATGACCAACATATTCCTGACTTGGGACAGGCGCAAAAATTGTGGTGGGGAATGCCTTAAACATATCCTTTGAAATCGCAATTCTCAACAACTCTTTTTGTATTTATTATTCATTTATTTATTCATTTATTTATTTATTTCAGAGATTGATCATATTTCAGTGCATGCTTTTGGAAATATTAACTACGTCATATTGCATTTTAACAATTTTTGTCGTATTTAGTATTGAGTACTGTTTATCTGGCTAGTCGTAAAAGCAAAATTTCCCACTGGACATGAAAAAAGACGAAAAAGAAGAGCTGAAATTAAACCGTCAATTTGTACTGTAGAACAACTTTTCTCCGTTGTTTTTCTTTCATCATAAATTAGACATTTAAAGTTTATTCTGTTCTTGTAATAGTAATTTTTGCACAAGTTGATAACATCATCTAATAAAAAAGGGAACTAGAGTATTAGGTTCTAGATGGAAGAAATACAAACTGCTTGATTTCACATCTGCTGACATCATATTGAATACAATAGCAACCGGAAGACGTAAATATACAACAAGCATTTAAGGGATATGAGAAATATGCACATGAGACAGAGTCTCTACAAATACATGGTAAACCAAAGCAAAGGAACAACGCCTTTATTGTTGTTGTTCTTCTTGAAGTCGGCATGATGCTATTGAAATGTCAAGGTTGATGACGTCTCCCTGTTGAAAGAGAATACACTTGATGAGACTTTTAATGATAGTTATCATTATTACTATTTTCCTTTTGGGAACCTGCTATTTTAAATTTGATAAAAACAGTTTTATGAAACATACAGTTATGTAATTTGTTTGCGTCAATGATATTAAGTCTTCACATTTGCGCTAGGCAAGGGTTATGATCCGCTCCTCTGCTCTTCTGAATAGGAGATGATCGGATCGTAGCTATTGGCTAACGAAGACAACGTAAATGTATGCACTTCGACAGTTAAAGATAGGGTTTTTTCAATTAATATGTCCACGCCTGAACTTGTTGGTGGGGTCAAAAGACGTGATGTTCTTGCTTATGTCTCTATATCAATAACTGACAGCTTCTTTGTAAAAGGATAAAGAAAATGCAATATTGTGTTTGAATTTAAACAGTGTTTAGTCTGTTCCCGTTCACATTTGATGACAATGTGTTTGATTAAAACACATAAACAAATAAAAGATATGCAAACTCACGGTAGGAACAGTTTCGTTGAATCGGTTTTAATTCGGAATTTGTATTTCAATAAGCTCCGGTTCATGAAATAGTTATTGTACATTCTAATGCACAAATTTTTGTTACGGTAATTTCGATTGGATAGAGTCAAAATATTCAGGATGTAAAATCCATGATTTACCATCGGAACCATTAGCAACGTATTTGCGCAGACGCAAACCAAACTTCTTTTAATATTTTAAGTCGATTTTAACCGGTATTTTGCGTATATGCATTAGAACAGAGATAACAAAATGTTTAGGATCTTCTGGGTTAAATCTAAGATTTTACTGTCGCCGAAAATTCAGTTTGAGACGGTATAATCTACGGTTTACCCTCTCAGATCCTAAAATTCAGTATGGTTGGCTCTTAATGTAGTTTCAGCAGATATCCATTTCGACAAGTTAATGTTTTCAGTACATTAAGGGAGGTCATTTACCAATTGATTTATACTGGTAAAGAAATAACAATCATGATAAAAGGAACAACAAAATTGGGAAATGACAAAGCTTTACAAAAAGTTCTCCTTATACAAGTATATTACTTTTATAAAGGTTGTGCTGCAGAGCCAGTTGTTTACTTTACAACTTAATGTTCAATCTTTCTAGGATGTGATTTCATCTCTAATGTTATTGTCTATATTCTTTATGAACAAATGTCTTTGTGTTCTCTATAATAATTTACATTTCTTGTAAGAAAGAAGTCAGAATTTTTTGTACCCTACAAAGTTCAGTCCTCTATCATAAATTTAAAATTTGACTTGAAAACATGTTATGTAGGTTGGCCTCTTCGATTACCATTTAGTGATTTTCAACTCTCCCGGATATTGTCATGTGTAGCATTGTGAAACCGTGGCTAGAATTTCATTAATTTAAAAATGAACACACCGCAATTTAATAATAAATGGTATAACATAAAACACGACAGATTGACATTAACGTACAAATGTTATCGAAGTTTAGATCAAGATGTACTCGGGACACAACATGATAACCAGTGCATCAGCCATCAGAGTATCCGAACGTGGTTCAAAATTATTTGTAATACTCAAACATTTCACAAATGCAATGCAATTAATGCACGAATTGGTTCATGTACTTTATTGAATAATGAGTGAGAAAACAGAATCATCTCAGTTTTTCATTTTTTTTTATATTTTCTCTCGTAAAAGTAGTTTTTCAATTGAGTTTGTTTGAAATATTCCGTACTTAAGGATATATTTTCCTGGGTTTTCAGTCTCGTTAAAATTTCGTTTATGAATTATTCTTAAAACTTGCCTTATGAGTGACTTATTTTATTGATACCAAAAAGAAAGAAAATGGGGGTAAATGTCAAGGAATCAACATCCCATATCCTGGTTAAAACGACCCAAAACAAAGCATCTAGGGATCACCGTATGGTCTTACACACAGTAGGGAACCTCACACCATATAGCAAGCCCTAAATGACCCAAAAAGGAAGAAAAATGAATAAATCAATGGAAACAAACAACATCCCATAACCCAAATATAAAAAACTAAGATTTTATAAGAAGACAAGGACAAGCAAATGATCAACATATTCCTACATGGGACAGCCGCAAAAATTGCGGTGGGGTTGAACTCGTTTTCTCGGATCCAAACCTATATTATATATTATATAATGACCCTCCATAATTGTGTTAAAAAATTATGTACCTACGACCAGTAGTTTTCGAGAAATGGATAATTCTAATTTTTGACCGAATTTGACCATAGATCCCTGTTGGAATTTAGCAGATTTTGGGAAAGAGTGATAAAAATAAATTTTCAAAAGTATTCAACCTATTCTAATGATTTCTTTTCTAAGTTTTTTAAGATCGAGTTGTATAACTATTTCAACAAAAAAATTGTAAGTTTTGACTGTGCAGTTGATGGGAATTTTGAAAAATCTAGATTTTTACAGATTTTACAATGTCTTGAATTTGACCAAAAAAAGCAACATTTTCTTACAAAACTTTCTTATATTATCACGGATCTATGTTTTTCATTAGTGATTTTTCTTCAGACTTATGAGATCTAACAATCTGAAAACTGAGAGAGAAAACTTGGTGCTAGAAATCGATATTTTAGCCAAAGTAGCCCCTAAACAGACCAAGATTAATGAAATTTGCACAAAATTGTCAAAAATAGGGGTTTACAAATGACTAAACAAAATTTTGACCCTTCAGGAGAATACATCGTTAGATATAAGGAACAAGTAACTCCAAAATACTAACTCTTTTACCACACATTTATACTCAGTCACGTTTATGTCATTTTATTTTATCTCTAGACGCATGATAACTTCTTTTCCCGCGTTTCAGATACCTTGGATAATTTTATTTCAATTCACTGTAATTGATTGTTCACAATGTCCAACTGCATTACATTTCATAAGGATTTTAGATGTTCATGAAAGCAAGAGCTTTTCTATCTCCTTCTACCTCTCCAGTAGCAGTCAAAATTCGTTGCTTCGATTATCCTTTCTAACTTGTTGCTTTCTGATATTTTCATATTTTTAAAAAGATGTAAATAATCTATCAGCCAACCAATCACATGCCTTTGGCTTAGCAGTCCACACGAGTTTATCGTTTCAAGCCGATTTTATTTCGAACTTTGCAATATCTAAATTTTTGTAAAATTTGTGTTAAAGACTTGGGGGGGGGGGGTATCTCCCTCATACAAATCTCTGTCCTTACCTGGTTTTGGCTTTACATTTATTTGTTCTCTGTCAGCTTTTTATCATACTTGATTTTATGGTCTTCCAAACTTATAGATTTTATCTGCACTGAAGAGACATAAGTTGTCGAAATGCGCATATGCAGAAAATGAATTCACAGTAACCGGTATTCAGTTATTCTTTGAGGGAATGTCCAGTTCATTTCGGAGATGCTGTAAATATATAATTTTAAGTTGATGCCTGTGAATATCAAAAATAGATTATTGCTAGAAGGGCTCTAAGCGAATTACAACATAGTCAGACCTTATATGAGTCTTCATTTTATACCGATCGATGATCAGACCTTATATTTGTCAAACTAATAAAATGTCTAAACATGTTATAATTCGCTAAAGGCCAAAATACAATAATCTTCTTCTCCTCTTATATATCTATCAAATTCAAACCGGCCCGTAAAGAACAACATTAAAATTGAAATTACAATATGTCGGAAAAACTGCACCCAAAAATATATACATTGACATTGAGAAATCCATATTCATCATTTTATTTAATATAAGTTGCTTAAGGTTATGAAATTATATAAATGATCTGTTATAAAATATCTAAAACGGATCTGTTTTTATCGAAGAGGGTATAAATGTGAGCTGGTTCCATTTACTGATTTAAAAATTGTATGACTGCTTAATTAAGTTATATTTGAATCAAAAAAGAAAAAAAGAAGACAGATTTACAATTTATTAACATAAACAATAATTAAACTGATATAACATAGATAAGATTTTATAACAAAAAAACACTCGGTGCTAGGTGAATATACGTAAAACAAAAGTAACCAGTTCTTCTTTCACCTATTAATAAATCTATAAAGTTTGAAATGAAACAGAATTAGTCGCTTCCTTTTATTGTAAAGTACGATCAACTTCTAATGACAGCATGGTTGGCAGTGATATATTTCTATTATATCGAATTTACGATTGTTGCACGGAATTTCTATCGTGTATATTAATGATTGGAATGTTGCAAAAGCCCCTAAAAGGTTCACTTTGGTAATGCTTTCAGGTTTTTTACGTGGGTTGGACTGGACACGTCCCCAGGTGGTTATTAGGGCCTACCCCGTATATGTGTATACATAGTCAGATAATAACAGTCATAGTAGAAACACTGTGCGGAGAAACACAAAGCTTCATGCAGGATAAAGACCCCTCCTGTATATTTCGAAAAACAGTAGCCTCTACAGTCGATTTAGAAGGCTAGTTTCCCGCCTCATTGTATTTCTCCCCGTTTACAGTAGCAACCAAAAGTTCTTGTCCCGATTTTCTATTCGACCTTTGTTTCTTTCCTCTTTAAAAATGTTTAAGAGATTGAATTAATTTCGTATATAGGTTTATTTTTGTTCACGTGACGCTTAATTCTAACTAATCAATCAACCAATTGACAAATCATTAGCATTTGACTAAGCGGATTAAGTTCTTTTTTTGATCTTTGCCTGTTGTGTCTACTATGCTTAACAAGGACAACAAATATGAAACTATAAAATTTACAATTATATACCATTTAATTGACTGAAGCTGAATAAACGTCAAACAAAATGAACCAGTTCTTCTCTCTTGTATTAATTTCAACGTAGCTGACATGAAATATTTTGACAAGATTCTAGCAGATCTACACTAGGATAAGTTAATTAAAAATCGACAATATACAACGGACGACTGGTCGCTTCCTTGTATTGAGGAGTAAGATCAATTCCTAATGACAGCATGATTGTGAGTGATATGTTTCTATCATATAGAACAGACGTTACATCTCCCAAAGGTCTTTCATTTTGTCAGAAATTATTTTTCTGTGTAGGCAGACTTCCTTTTACATCTAATAGATGGAGCGATATTTTGCTATTTCAGTTACTTTATTGCTGAACTTTGTGAAATAATAGACAGTTGCATTCAGTTTTGTATTATCTTTTTGAGTTTTTGTTTAAAGTAATTGTTTCTCGGTTCAACAAAAAGTTGAAAGATATATTTTTCATCACATATTTGGTAGAAATATGCACCTTTTGCAAGGAAATATAAGCCGGAAGTTAGATGAAGTTTTTTTGAAAATTCACCTCCGTTTATTTGTCAATCCAATTGAAGATCGGCCTGCCGGATTTTTTTTTACAATAAGGAATGAAATTTATTTTTTCTTCTGAAATATTTCATTATTTTATGCAATATGTCTACGTTTCACACTTGATGTCAGGTATATTTTATTGACATTTCGCAGACTTTTTCTATACTTGCATTTCACTGACAATATTATGCAGATAATTATCTTAGAAAAGAGAAAGCTGTATTTTATTTCTACTTTGTGGAGTCAGCATTTGTTTGTCTAGCTCCAAAATTTAGGGGGTGGAGTAATACGTGCGTCACAATATGCAAATATAAGTAAAAACGAATGGCGTTCGAGCAAAAAAGGAAAAAAATTCTAAAGAAAAAAAAAAGAAAAGGAAAACACGGCAACTGACATTTCGCAAAAATTTGAAAAAAAATTGACAAGGACAAAATTTAAAAAGAACACTGGCCATATAACTATGGCACTAGCAGTGTAAAGCCAAAAAAAAAAAAAAAAAAAAAAAAAAAAAAAANAGGTATCATCAGGTGATACAAAAGGGTTTTTGTAATCCGTGATATTAACTACTTTAGTTGTTCGATATCTAAGATTTTACTTTTTTCTTCTTCATCATATTTAAAATATGTGATAAATAGATCATTACATGTCATTTTCCATACCGTCCATGGTGTTAGCCCTCGATCGATATCAGCCCTCAGGCTAAGCTTTCGTGTATAGTATATAATAAGGTGTCGGGCTAATACCAAGGCCGATATGAAATGACATGAACATGTAATAATCTATAATTATTAAGGAGGAACTGGCTATATCTAACAGCAAATTTAGTAAATCATTTATCCAGTAAATTTCCACATTCATTACAGACAAGAGAACAAGTTTAAGCGAATTATTAGAAAACATTTATACCGAATCAGTTAACATAGACAAAAAATGTCTTACTTACTGTTCTCCTTGTAAAGATTTGACTTCGAAAAAACTGAATTTACTAATTATTAAAAGGAATCTTTTTTTTTCTGTTTTGATTTTAATATTTGTAAACTTAATATGTAAAAAAGTGCATATCATAATTCTTGTATAGACTTTGAGTGTGTGTGTGGGGGGGGGGTGCCTCTGTGCCTCCATTATTTCTTGTTATCGACGAAATTTGCTACAAAGTTTGGAAAATATTTGTTGCAAGGTTGACTTAGCTTTAATAAATAAATGACAACTTTGTTTTAGTACTAGTATTAAATCGATATGTAGCTTTCAAATACATTATTACAGACTTATCCTCAGCTTTTCTTTTGTTAATAAAGACATTTTAATTCTTTGCCTATTTCATCAATGCCCTTAAATTCTGAGATAATTCACCAGATTTTATTTATCCTCGATTTATTTACTTCGAATTTTAAATGCAGATACATTTTCTGTATGGTATACTTTAAGTTAATCTTGTGTTATACATTTTTTGTACTTCGGTTGGGTATAAAATTAAATTTAAGTCGAGCTACTTCTAGAATAAAATTTTGGGATCACACCTCTGGGCCGCTCCGGCAAAAATTAGGTGGTCAGCAGAATTTGATAAACCGGCCAGGAGAGGTAGCTTACGATTTAATGTAAGAAAGTATATGGTAAAATGAAAACAATTCCAAAATCAGGTAACTTTTTTATTTACTTGCATTGGTGTTTGTATAATTTTAGAAAACATATACCTTGTCTTTGATATAAAATAAATGTATATGAAACTTTTCCGTATCGAAAACTAAAAAAAAATTCGTTTTTCGGTAATTTGTCTGAGTTTCCTTTGATCTCACGAAGCAAATATTTTTCAGTATTTGCTACTGCCCGAATACGAAAAAAATATTGGCAAAAAGTGTCTTAAGCAACGCCTACTGTGTCAATCAGAATCAATGAAACAAAGAAATATACATCTAAAGAAACTTACCGGATGACAAATTCTTTTACTAATCAATACTAGGCAATTTCACGATTTGTTGAAATTTCAATATCTGTTCTATTAAATAATTTAGTTAATTGCCGATTAAAAGAATAATATAAGTTTTGGTTTTGATACAAGAAATATTGGCTCCAATAATGGACTCGCCTAGAAGGGGCTCGTCTATTATTGGTCGCAAATATTTCTTGTATCAAAAACAAAACTTCCATTATTTTATATGTATATCGCCTAAAAAAAAGTATACGTGAATTGATTTTTACGGAAGCTTATTGGCGCCACGTGAAAAAAAATCTCACAATATGAGATAATGTATCATAATTATGAGATATAATAATTATGAGCAATTATCTCATAATTATGAGATAACATTTCATTATTATGAGATACTATTTCATAAATGGTGAATAAAAGGATATGGAGTAAATGCACATGAGACAAGGTCTCTACAAATACATGGTAAAAAACAAGCAAAGGAACAACGCTTTTATTGTTGTTCTTCATCTTGAAGTCACCATGAGGCCTTCAACAATGAGCTTTGCTCATACCTCATAGTAAGTTCAAGACGGCCCCTAGCACCGGTTAAGCGGAATTCTTTGACCTTGACCATCAATTTTCTTACAAAGCACCTTAATTAAATTAACTAGTCCGAACCATCTGTAACTCCTATGTAATTACATTTTAATTGACTCAGCACTGCATTCCCTACAAAAACAAAACAAAACAAAAACAAAAAAAAAAACTTTTAATTTCCCCATTTGATGTAAAGAGTCTTTGTCGCAGAAATGATTTAGTACCATCTACAAAAAATGTTCGACGGGAAACAATTAGTATTTTAATTCCAGTGCCAGATCAGACTATATATTACTAGGGACACAACCCAATTTATTTTTGCACAACACAATTGTTTCCTGAATTTGTAATTACATTGAATAAATTGTAATTACAAATTACTAAAGCGTAATTACGAAATGTCAATTGTAATTTAACAAATAAGTAGTTTGTAATTACAATTTTATAAATTGTAATTTGTTATCTCAAATAAGCAGATTATTATTACAAATTAATAAATTGTGAGTACAAATAAATTAATTAGATTTACAACTGAATTAATAGTTATTATAAATTAATAAATTGTAATTAGAAGCTAATAAATTGTATTTACAAATTAGTAAATTGTAATTTCAAATCAATAAATTGTAATTACAAATTTATAAATTGTTATTACAAATTAATAAAGTGTTATTACAAATTTATAAAATGTTATTATAAAATAGTAAATTGTTATTACAAATTCATGAAATTATTAAATTGTTATTACAAATATGGAAATCGTTGTGGATAGAGGCGTTCACTGTCGTATTCGAGGAAGCCAGTTCATGTTGGCTGCCGATCATCGTAGGCAAACTGTGTGGATAAACTTCACGCTACATACATTATTACATGTATTATTACCGAGAACGTGTATTTATCAAAAGAATCAAAAGATATTATCAAAACATTTTACATTCAATAATGGGGAAAGAAAATAAAGTATTTCATTGGCGGATCCGTTAGGGAGATGGCTCTGATAGATTGAACGCGTTTGGATGCGTTTAGGCCTACTCTACGAGAGGATGTATCTGTAAAACAAGAGATGGGAGATGAGGGGTGGAAAGTTTAGGAGGTGAGAAGTAGTGTGGGAATTTAAGGATGCAGGGTATTAGTTGGCAAGATTGGAGTGGAAAGCGTTAGAGATAAGTGTGAAGTGTGAACAAGTGACCCCCGTTCATTCCCTCTGCCTCCTCTACACACGGTTCTAGGTATTAGCTCCTGCCTTCAGAAAAAAAAAAACTATAATATGTGCAAAACTGAAACTACAAGTGTATATGTTAAATGATTAGTCATAATTTGACGCAAACAGCCAAAATGCAGCAATTAAATGTATAACAAGTATCAAGAAACTATTCAGTCGAGATGGTCAGTTGTTTTACTTCCTTCTACGTACGTACCAGAAACCCGAAAATAGTTAACCGGAAATTTGGTTTAATTTGACCAGAGATCTTCAATACCATCTTCAAGACTCAAAGTAAAGCCGCAAAGAATACATCAATAAAGCAAATACAATATTCCGAAACTGATAGCTCGTCTCCAGGAAAAGGACATAAAATTGCTATGTCAACAAAAATACATCTTTTAATTCTTTCACTCCAAGAATTTTCAAATTAATTTCTATAGTGTTATTAAATGGGTATTTTCATATTAATTCTAAATAATGGAAAAAAAAGAAAGGAAACGGGGAATGTGTCAAAGAGACAACGACCCAAATGGAAGCAATAACAATTCAATGCTTTCGGTCATCACCGAGGGCCAATACAGGTTATCGAAACCCAATAACACTTTGCGAGGACATTATCCAGGATGAATAGGAAAATACCTTTATATTTCACATTATAAACTGTTGACTTAAAATAAAAAGCGTTATATGTACAAATTTTCAAACAGGCTGTTGATGCAAATTTCGTTATCATCACGTCAAAGCAGTATGAAACAGGGTCCTGTTAAATGAAAGTATCTTAAGACACATATTTGTCCTAAGATATGTCTTAAGATGGTCCTAAGTCATGATTTAAGACGAAATTTGGACTTAAGACCATCCTATGATATATCTTAGCGAAGACTAATCTTAGGAGACTTTCATTAAACAGGTACCTGATATCTATCGAATTTTCAGTAAATGGTTTTCTTAGCTCAAATGACCCTAAGGGTCTGTGTGAGCTATTGCCATCGCTTGACGTCTGTCGTCCGCCCGTTCATCGTCTGTTGGCATTTAGCACTTTCATCTTCTCCTCTTTAACCAATGAAGCAAATTCAACAAAACTTAACTTAAATGATGCATGTATGTCAGGCCCTTTGCAAATTTTGCTCGTTTCGATCCGATCAAATAAAATTCTGGGAATTTCCTAAATTTCAGAATTTTCATTTCCGGGAACTTCCGTATTTTCTTTCCGGTAACAACATGCAACATTACCGAAAGTTTTCAGTACATGAAACCAACAAATCCAAAAAAAGATTCAAATTTTCTTCAAAAGACATGTGTACAGATGTCTGTGTAAAATTTCTCACAAAAGATGGGCATAATTTCAAGGATCATTAGGAACTATAGGTGAACAAACATGAAAAAATATATCGCCATTTTTTTGTCTCACAAGCGACGAAAGTCGCTGAAAGCGAGACATAGGTATTGCTTTCCCGTTGGCGGCGTTTTTAACTTTTCCTTAAACATTAATTACTGTTTAACTGTAAAACATGCGCATATCATCTTTGTTCCCCTATTCACAACAATTTCTTGCTTTGTAAATAACAATTTTTTAATTTGTATTAATAATTTCTTAATTTGTAATTTCCAATTATTTATTTGTAATAGCAATTTATTAATTTGTAATAACAATTTATAAATTTGTAATTAAAATTTATTAATTTGTAATTACAATTTATATTTTGTTATAACAATTTACTATTGGTAAATGCAATATATTAATTTGTAATAACAACTTGTTAATTTGTAATTACATTTTTTTTAAATAACAATTTATAAATTTGTAATAACAATTTACTAATTTGTAATAACAATTTACTAATTTGTAATAACAATTTACTAATTTGTAATAACAATTTACTAATTTCAAATTACAATTTATTTAATTGTAATAACATTTACAAGTTACTAATTTGTAATAATTATTTCAATTTATATTTTGTAATTTCAATTTACTAATTTCTGGTTACAATCTATTAATTTGTAATTATAAATTTTAAAAAATATGTTTTGTAATTCTGTATCAGCTTTTTATACATATATTTGGGTTGATAGTGTTAAAAATGTTTTGAATTTGATCTTAATTTTTATACTTTAAACATTGATTACTTCTGCTCTGAAAAAGAACAGCGTTCAGTGGACGCTTGTTATATTTTGTTGCTGTCTGATAATTTTAATTTTGAAACACTTCCCCAATTTGTGTTTAGTTTAAACGTCAAGATATAGATCGAGCTAGCACTGACCTATTGATTCATGTAAATATGGAAATACTGTTACAGTAAAATATTATATTTTTGAAGGTATTTCATAACAAAGACATAAGTCTTCTAAACCATTGTGCTTTCTTATATTAAATATCATGCCTCATAGAGTTTATGTGATTGTATATTTTTTTTAATTTGTTTTATTTGTTTTCTATTTTTGTTTTTTTTTTTTTTAGAGAGCAATTAACATTTCAAACGTGAAATATCACAACAGAATTGCAACAAAGCAGAATCTATAATTTTGAACTTGATCAATATGTCTATGAAATTCTTCTTTTAAACCAAACCTACTGTAAAAAAATAATCCTAATCACAAAAGAACAAGTTATCCTTTTAATATGGCATTTCTTACATTAAATTTGTTACTTTTATGAATACAGAAGTATGAGCAAATGTCATATTGTCAGGCGGCTTATGTTTTTATAAGATATAGCAACTCCGGAAGGACAATAATACGTCTTTTTCAGACATAAGCCTTGTATTGGAATATACAATAAAAGGCGTATTTATGGTACAATACATTATTGGTGCATGCCCTGTCAGAATTATCATACAGATTCTTTCCAAGCTAGTACTGGAAAAACTTTCGAGTACTCGAGTATTAAATCTTATCCCATTTGACATCTCTACTGAAAACTTTTTTTATTTTTATTTTTTAAAGTCTTTCTTTACTTTATTTTGGCTTTATTTATATGTTACACTTGCTCAATAAAAGGCCTGATGCTGTTTTAAATATAGTTAAGAGCAATTAAAGCTTTTAATGAAAACGCGTGAATTCATTGATGGTTGATTCATTACAATTTTACGCCCAGTGAACAATATTTCAGCTTAATCAGCTTGAACAACTTATAAACAAAAGAAGAAAAAAATAAAGTTAGAAGGGACAACCGAGGCAACGAGGTTTGAATGCAACTAAAACAAGGGGAAAATAGGGTAGGGGCAGGAAATTTAACCTTCTTTGCCGTTTCGTTTTACCGTTTCGGAAGGAATCCTATAACTGCAGGAAGCGATGCGTTATTCCCCACGGGTCGTCTTCAACGTTTCGCAGTAAGGTTTCCGTATAATGACCTGACTATCCCGAAGAGAAAAAAAAACACTTGAAACTGACACTCCAAAAAGGTATTTTTTTCATAACAAGATCGTTGGCCAATATTTATAAATAATCTTACAACTTGCGATTGACGTATTTACATGATACTAAAACTTTCCATTGAATCAAATTAACCTATCTATTGAACTTAACTTGAAACTGTTTCTTTTTTTATCTCTCATGACGATATAGACATGCACAGTAGAAAATGTCTACTACTGTCAGAGTAATATTAATCGTGGGGTCCAATTTTCGTGGATTTCGTTTAAACCACGAAACAAAGGTTCCAACGAAATGCACTTTTCCCTAGAGTCTTAATGCATAGAATTCGAAACCACGAATTTAAATACCAGCGAACTGTGATATTTATGAAAACCACAAAAAATGACGTCCACGAATAAGTTTTAAAGTACTTTCACACACACTGTGTCTTTCCCTACGGAGTTCACGTTTGTATGTCTAGGTTATTTTTTAGGAGCTGATTGTAATAAAAGTTTAGGAAACTTGATTTAAAAAATATAATAGTGTGTTGAACTGTAAAAGCTCTGTAACTTTACACGTTAACGGCTTTTGATTTTCACTTGTCTTTCACGTAATGACTTTTGCAGTCGGTTCCTGCTTCTGTCCCAATACTTTCTCGGTGAAAGTGTTTCAGATCTAAAACATTTTATATAATTTCTCGGTTCGCTGCATATCCATCTTCTTTGGGTTTTATTTTGCCATATTTTACCAAACGTGTCAATACTACTATTGTTACTTTTCATTCTTTTTATGTCACTCCTTGATAAGGACTCATAAGGTCGAAATATTTACAATATGAAAAAGAAAGGAAATGGGGGTAAATGTCAAGGAGACAACATCCCATATCCAGTTTAAAACGATCAAAACAAAGCATCAAGGGGTCACCGTACGGTCTTCAACACAGTGAGGAACCTCACACCATATAGCTAGCCCTAAATGGCCCAAATAAGGTAAAAAAGTGAGTAAACTAATGGAAACAAACCACATCCAATAACCCAAATAAAACTAAAATTTTGTAAGAGGACAAGGACGAGCCAATGACCAACATATTCCTGACTTGGGACAGACGCAAAAATTGCGGTTGGGTTAAACTCGTTTTCTTGGATCCAAACCCTCCCCCTATGTGTGGTGAATGGCTAAAAAATAAATAACACTAAAAGACTCACAGTTAAAATCAAATTAGAAAAAAGTCCAACTTATCAAGACGAGTACCCTTTCAATGAAGTACATAAAACATGAAGTAAATACACACAGGTACTGTCCGGACAAATGCTCGCAGTTACTGACAGCTAGCTCAGGACATAATTTCCGTTGACTATGATATCAAGCCTTCTTACATATGAAACTTCAATTGAAATACTTCTAAATAGATTTGGTATAACAACATCATCAATTATGAAAGATATAGTCTCTTTTTTACATTTATGAATTAAATGATGATTTATTTTTATTTTTATTCATTCCAATTTGGTGTCTTAACATTTTTATCTATGTTATATTTTCACATTTCATAACCACCTCCTAACATTTTTTTTTGTGATGAAATTCCTTGTATTTAAACTTGAGATTGCTTTTATTATTGAATTCCATCTTGCAGTTAAAGGTTTCCTGTGATATCGTACAAGTCAAGACATATATACTTTTGTGTTTGTGTTAAATTTCCTCTAATATGATCAGCTGTAATTCTCCATGTACCAATCGTGGTTGTATTGAAGTGAAATATTAACCGCACACAAATGTCTAAATTACCAATAGAATAACATCGATATATATTCCTCCGCATGAAGATCGACAAAAATAAAATTATTTTACACACCATTGTGTCTAATTACAATTCACCTGTCGCTTTTGTGATCTATATGCAGTAATTTCAATGTGGTAATCATCGATATGAATTCATTTGACGAACCATTGCGTGTTAAAAGGATGTTTTATTTCTTTTTATGATGTCTGTTCCAACGGGAAAAGAACAAAAAAGAAAATATAGAAATGTATTTGCACTGAGGAGTCCCTCGTATATTATCTATTGCATGATTGAATTAATTGACAATTGTAATCAAAACAAAACATAACTGTGACAAAGTAACTGTAAAGCTGTTTTTGATTGGTTTGTTGCTGAAAGTATTGATCCAATGGGAAAAGATGTATTATTAATATTAGAGATGCAATTCGTTATATGGGTAAAGTTACCCGCGGCATTTTATTTACTGAGAGGTGTTAAGGAAGATTAGTATTAGATTTTATGCAGTTCGTAACAACTTCTTTTCTCATCATGGGTATAATGACTTTTGGTCTATGTATAAAATGCGCGAGTTTACAGAACATGACAAGGATTGTTCTAATTCTGATGTTAGTTATAGTGACAGGTAAGTTTGCGTTTATTTTCGTAATGGTTTTTTATACTTAGTTAATCTTTTTGAATTTTGAAAATATTTTAACTGATTCAAAAACCAAAACTTAACTTGCACTGTAATGTAATTTTTGAAAGATGTTTTTCAACCACTTTCTTAACTTGTTTGATTAATATAACCCTTACTCTACCAAAATCAACTAACTTCAATTGCAATGAGTTTTTGTTTGACCAGGTTAATATTCGTCGGGATGTTACTCATTTGATTTGTTTTGTCATTTTTCAAGATTGTTTAAGGATGTTTTCTCCTTAACGTTTTGGAGGTCTTCCAGATTTTTCGAAAATCCTTTGGTTCTATCCATATAAAAGCAGTACGATCCCCATTTAGTCATTTGTTACCACTGGGTCTATGCCACTGCTGGTGGACTGTTAGTCCCTGAGGGTATTCACCAGCCCAGTACATGCAGTAGTCAGTACTTCGGGGCTGACCCGAAAGCCGATTCTATTTGGAACCTTTCAATATCTAAATTTTTGGAAATTTTGATGAAAACTAAGGAGTATCTCCCTCATGCAAAGTTCTGTCCTTACCTGATTTTGGCTTTACATTTAAATCATTCTCTATCAGTTTTAAAACATCTTTGAATTTATGGTCTTCCAAACGTTTAGATTTTATCTGCACTGAAGAGACATAAGTTTTCGAAATGTGCATATGCAGAATTCAAATTCACAGTAACTTCGGTATTTAGTCATTTGCCCATGGACCCATACAATTGTTCATGGTGTCATGTTTTGTGTAATCAATTTACAACAAGGATGTGATATTTGACAAGTTTCATGATGACATTTTCCATTATACAAGAATAAAAATAAGTCTAAGCTTATGTCATCTAATGATCATTATAACTACACGTAAAAAGTAAAAAAATCAAACCACCGGGCTTACACAACGCCAATGGAGTTGGCGGGTGAAATGAAAGTTAAGACCTGGCTAAATAAAAGCAGTTATGACTACTCTTATTTTATTCCCTGCTCAGCCTTTACTGTTCTATCACAAAGTACTAAAGTTATTTAAACACATTGGCTTGATTTTATTAGAAAAATATTCGTTGTTTTATCTCAAAGTCGACACGAACAAAATTCGTTTTCTGGTGAGCTCCAGGTAACTACTTCTTCTTTCTCATGAATTTTCGTAAAGTATTCTATGAGACATAGTTTTATAGAGGATATCGATAAAAAACTTTTTGGAAACCGAAATTCAAATCGAATTAAAAATACAGGTGTAACAGGCCATTTAAGCGACTGTTAATAAAAATAGTCTTTACGATCTAAAACTGCAACATACCCTGATTTGGATAAGGTAGTTAGTTCACCTGCACAATCACGGCAGCTTGTCTCTTCTGCGTTGTGAGTTCGTGTATCTCTTTCTTAACAACAAAAAGGTGCACTCGACTTCCAACTGTACAAGATAAAGTATGTAAGTTACCTGCTCAGTGTCGTTGATTCTCTCTGGATACTTTGGTTCCCTTTATAACTAAATCAGACAGCCACTAATTTGCTAGAATGCTGCTAAAAGTGGCGTAACAACATAAATAAGAAGACGTTTTCCAAATCAATATTGATCTTAACATGTATTGTATGAGACACTTGGAAGTTATTGTTTTTGACTAAATTAGTGATATACTACTGCCAATTTTCATAGTATTCTCTATAGTTTATAAAATTTAAGTCAAATTTTAAAAGGTTGATGATGCTAGTCTTCAATTTAAAGACTACTTCGATGGATAATTCCCTAAGTGTCAAACACAGTAAGACATACAGCAATGATGTTAAATGTACAAAGTCGATATGTTTCTATTATCAAAATCTGAAAATTACTTTTAAAGTCCTTCCCCAATCGTTCACTTCTCTTATTTTCAGAATCACAATAATAAGTGAATTTTTCTTGCTTTACCACAACACTTTTCTTTGGTTAGACATGTTAATCTGATTGAATTCGCTTCACACCTTTATTTTTACTCGAAGTACCACTTGTAAGATTTAAAGTAATATTTCAGAAGCTTCTAGTACACATTTGTTCATGACTCCATCCCTTTCTTCACTTGTTATGGCGCTTGAATTCAAAGGGGCTCAACCTGAGTACACTTTCCGCCAAGTTGAAGGCTCTTAATCTTCTCATCCCGTTTGTCATTAAAAGTTGCTTTTTAATTTGTACATTTTGATTATTTTAAACTTAAGCGGCCTTCTATACAATTTTTATTCTGTTCATAAGGAGTATATTTCTCATTCATAGCGATGTCCATAACCAATTTTGCTTGTCTATTTAGATCTTTTAGTAATTTGTTCTTAATCAGCTTTTAACATAATTCAGTTAGTGGATTTCTAAATGCTTAAATTTTGATTTGCACTTCGTTGTCGGAAAAGCCATCCGCAGAATCTAAATTCACAGAACAGAGGATGATGCATAAAAAGAAATATTGTTGAAAAATGCCGTGACAAAACTTTTAACCTTTTGACGCTGTCTAATAAATTGTGACATGAGCAATTGATGTTAAACTGAAGTTTGCATGTATAGTCTGCCGTTGTTTGCACTCAAATATCATATAATCAATTCTGTCTGTGAAAAATTTTCACATAAGAGCATTGCTCAATCATTAGTTGTTCAGTAGTAAAAAATAAAGAATTAAACATGTTCATCTGACATTCTTTTTCATACCTTCTCATAGTATTGCTCAATTATTATTAGTAGAAATAAATTCTAAAGAACAAGTTTCATTACGTGCTTGCTTATTATGTTGCTCAATAGAGCATATAGGAGTTTTTTGTATTAAGATTAATCAGTTTCTAATTCTGCACGTCATAAAGATAAAATTTATGCAAGAATATTATTGAATGGTTTGTAATGTCAAATATTTCCTTTAATTCACAACTTTTGTGTTGTTCTATGTTGATACTTTAGAATAAGTACCTATCAATGTCTGATTCTCACCTTCCTTCTATTGTCTGAGTTCTATGTGATCATTAAAAGCGCAATTCTCCCCTGGCTTTGAGTTCGGCATTCTATTTTCTTTTTTTTTTCGGGACCGTGTAGATGCAGCTTTCATTATAAATAACAAACAAACATTTAGAATACTTAATATCGGTACAACTTTTTGCAAGAAGGGGTGAATGTAGGGAATGAATAACATCAACATAACGGTTATTTGCAATTGTTACTGCATTTAAAAAAAAAGTTGATCAGGTCAATCAAATAACGTTTTCCACTCTCAACTTTTAGCGGAATTACCCGTTACCTTTCTGATTCAGCCATAATGGTGAAGTATACAACGACTATCAAATACCTTAAGGTGTCTATTTTTTTTTCTCTAATTTCTATCCAGGTTTACACTTCCTGAACCATGTGGAAACATTTGTTCTCCTCTCTAAAGAGGAGAACAAGTTTCGTGACATTTCCCGCCAATTTCATTCGGAATACAATCCTCGGTGTTTTTCGTCCAGTCATTAGAGGAACAGTTTCCACAACTTAAACACGTTAATTATGAAATTTTCACATCTCGATAAATAAATTTTCAAATGTTTACAAGCTCGGCAAGTCTCGCTTTCAAACTTTCAAACATTTGCAAAATTTATTTAACTCGATGTGAGCAATTTCATAATCAACTAGTTCTCGTTATGGAAACTACATTTCTCTTTTTATATTTTACTGATTCGGATTCCTTCATTACTCTGTACTAAAAGCTGTTTTGGTAATAACATCAGTATAATGAGATGGTAACACAAAAGACTTAGAAATGGTAATTTTCCACATTTCTCCTGGACACATGGCATGTGGAATTCTGAGATCGACGGAATGTCTTCTTTGAATGTTGCTTAAAATGATATATTAAAATGTTGTAATCTGTACCCACGACTATTGTTGCTTAAAATGACACACTAATATGTTAGATCTGTACAAACGTCTATTTTTGCCCTTTCAACCTAATTTATACTGCAAGGTTTGCCTTCATCTATTTCGATGTGCCCCGTGTTGTCTATCGATGTTGTTTTTGTCCTTATTTTTGTCTTTCGTCGGGCTACTTAATGACAAATATTTCTAGGCAGACATTGCCCGGTTTTACTTTTTTTTTTCATTCACCGCTCCCAACATGTGTTGCTTCAATGTCATATTTTAGCTTTGATGGATGTTGCTCCACATTTTTATTCTGTTCTTGTAACCCTGGTACTTTCAGGGTTTCAGGTTTCATTAAATCTGAACATCGCCTAAGTTGGCACTCCATGGCGGGTTGGGATCAAGAGAGTGACCTTGATATATGTTTTGTCAAGAATACCGCTTAAGTGCACGCTAGGGTCTTCTTGATCTTGCTTGAGGGGGTGATTTTTGTTCACCTCTGGTTGAAGACTCTCAGATGTTGAAAGGAATAAAAGCCCTGTCCTTGATTAACTAAAGTTTTCTGTGTATCGTGTACGTTTTTGTCACATGTACATTTACTCCATATCCTTTCATTATTTTCTATTTAAACAGCAAGCTACAAAATGTAAGTGATTGGGTAGCTTATGTTTAAAATGCAAGATTACTGAATGTTCACAGCTTATATGGCTTAAATCATTTCATGATTTTGACAACTGTTTGGTATTGTTTAGGCAAAACAAACAGTTACAAATTATAAGGTGCAATCAAACTAAATACCTGATTAATTAATTAAAGGGGAATACAATAACTCAACAATGTAATAAAAACAAAAACATAGCAGACCCAGTTAAGAGACGTCATTTAAAAAAAAAAAAAACAATCGTGCATTTCTCCTAACATTTTGATAAATAGATTCTTAGCTTCTAAGTTTGTTTATTTGTTCCAATTTTTTTTAACATTGATGCCTAAAACCACCAAATGGAACTGGCTGTCTGAAACGGCGTACTGATTAAAAGAGTTATATCCCTCAACCAATCTCCCTTAACCGAGGTCTTCTACCTGAACTACAGTCAAACTTGCCCTAACGGTCACTTGAAATAAGCGGTCACTTCTCCATTGTGGCCACTGCAATATCCCCCAGCAGTTTTCCCTATATAATTTAACTGGAATTAACGGCCACCTCTAGAATGTGGCCAGCGGCCACCTAAATTCGTACCGAAGACCTTATTATCCTTTGTTAAGCGGTCAAGTGCCAGTACTCGGCAGTCAAAGAAACAGACTTACCTTCACTATTTGTTGGCCGTTTTTACTTGTATCGCACAATTAATGGATAGAAAACGCATTTATAATGTATCCTTAATGTATACTTGTTCCTCTGCTGGTGGCACAACGCTCATATTATTTTATTTGTAGCCAATTCTTTGCAATAAAGATCGATGATGATAGGGACAACACTACGACGCTATTTTGGCATCTTGAATAACATGTAAACAAATCAAAGAAAGACAACTCTAATTTATTGCAAAGAACGATAACTCTTGATCATCAAAGTTCTAGAATTTCAGGCAGAAAAAAATCACATAAAAAGGGTATTATAAAACATACATGCCTGTACACAATATTTCCTGTCACTATTTTACCTCCTCCCACCAAAAGAAATCCAAGAAACCAGAGAAAAATTTAAAGTAACAAAAAGAATTTTGACTGAGAAATACTTGTATGAGAAGGGAACATTTTCTTCTTTTTTAAATCATATTGTTTCTAAATTTGAAGAAATATTTATCTTTGTCTCTGCATTTTGAATTTGTTGTCTAAAATTTCTACAAATATTAGACAGTGAAATAAAAATTTTGAATAATTCATTTCAAGACCTTGATAAAAGACCATTTGTTTTAAGCAGATAATACATCACTTTCACCAGTGTGGCTGCTTACATGTAGAACTGTTATGATTGACATTCCACCTTCACAAGTATTGAACCATGAATAAGAGGTCACCTTTATTAAGCAGCCAGTTTTCAAATTCCCATGGCTTGCTGCTTAAATCAAGTTTGACTGCACCATTTTGGGGGGATATTCAACACTCGGCTGTTTGAAGAAAAGTGCAACAATAAAGTCCCTTGCGGTTGTATTGTGATTTGGTACACTTATGCATGTTATATGGCAGGTCGCAAGGTCGATGTAGTATCAAAATGAATATTACTTAGAAAAAGTCTCTCTTTCTTTCTTGTGAAGGTAAAGTAGAAGAGAAACTAGTTAGGTTACATTATTGTGGAATATACATGTATTTTGGTTTCGATCGGTGCACCTGATCTCACCCATGGTTTTTATTGGGTCCGTGTTGTTCATTTTTGTATATGTGCGTGTTTTCATTTTCTTTTCTGTGCCGTGCTCATGCTATGTCTTCGTTTCTTTGTTTTCCGACGTTGCCATTGTCCTTGGATTGTTCTTTTTAGATCGACGGTTCGGTTCCCACCTACTATAAATGATTGGATATACATAAAATTCGAAGCAATTGAACTAATGAGACTCGATTTCGGTATAAAGACTACCATATGTTCGATTTGCAGGAACATATATCGTTTTTGCTTAAGGAATTTTGCTAATGTGATCTACAATTGATTTACAATGAGAGGTATATTACAATTGGAACTATTCAGAATTGGCAATAGGTTTATTGTATGATAATTTGGAATAAGACACTTATATTGAAGACAAATACTGTCTAGCCAATTGTTATCATAATACTCTATGGACAACTTCTGTGTTTATTTTAGCACTCCACAGTAATACAATTGCAATACTGACAGCAGTTTTAGAGCTCTTTTATACTAGAGTCAGAAACAGTCAATTTTTATTCGGCATATCCTGTTATCGTTTTTTTGTAATTCAAATCGTTATTGAAATACTCTATTTCTTTAGTCAACACAAGAAAAAACACCGGTCGTTTTTTTCCTGAAGGAATTTTCCTAATGTAAATTGATTTACATTGAGGGGTTTATCAAAATCGGAACTATTGAGAATTGGCAATAGATTTATTGTATGATAATTTGAAATAACACATTAATATATTTAAGACAAATACTGTTTAGAAAATTGTTATGGACTAATTCTGTGTTTATTGTAGCACTACAGAGTAATACAATTGCAATACTGAGAGCAGTTTTAGAGATCTTAATATACTAGAGTCAGAAACATAGTCAAATTTTATTCAGAATACCCTGACAAAGCAATGTGTTTTTCTGTTGGATTTAACGTATTGTTATCGTTTTTGTAATTCAACTCATTATTGAAACGACCTTTCTTAGTCAACCTCAGGAACAACAAAGACATTATTTTCTATAAATACTTTCTGCCCATTTATACGCCCAAGGTAAACTAGTGCAGTACATGGTGTAGTCAAATTTGTCGACAACTGTTAGAAATGAAAGTAACTTTATAAGGTTTATTGATAATTAAACGCGGCCTATCACTCACAAACTTTACATAAAACTCTTCAGATTTTATTCAGTTTTTGAGTGAGTCGCCTCGTTAACACATCGATAAACTCATAAAAATTAATTTGATTAAAATATAGGTTGACAAATAAGTTTTGTTCAGGGTTCTGAAAATATCATGTAATACCGAGATTAACCTCTCATTATCAGCATTAGAAAGAACAATAATGAAAGCCATAATCCAAAAATAGTAAGCAAGAAGCACTCATTACCAAAAATATATAAAAAGAGGCCAAATCCAGTACAAAAGATATCCACGGAGTGCAGTATTGGTTTCAATATCAGTTAATTAATGCTTATATTTTCCATACATTAGTACCTCGTGATGAATATTAGCCATTTTTGTTTATATAAACCAAAATTAGTAAGGTACTGATTGTTTCTATGTTCTAACCAGTTGATGAATATTAGTTACTTATTGTTTATATGTTCCAATCTATTCCAACATTCCATTCTAGGTGATGATAAATGATTGATGAAGCAGAGACATCAAGTAGTAATTACTTTTTGTACTCTGTTTCAGAAATATTGTGTATTTCATTCAAACAGTTTTATCATTGATTGACATTAAATTAAAGTTATTAAGTAAGGTCTGAAAGTTCGATGATTAACAGCATAAAAAAGCAATGATGTCTAAATCCGTACTTGATAACATTATCAGAAAATGGAAGTTAGCAATATATTAGAATCATCCGTTTGTAAACATTCGCATCTGAATTAATTTAAATGCACCTGATGTACGGTTACGATAGTAAATGGCACTCTTTGGGTTAATATAATTTACTGACGTCGTTGAGTGATGATACTATTTGAGATTTCCAAATGCCACGATTCGAAGTAATATATTTTGCTTCATAACATCAACCTTTGTTTTCATTCGCTGTATTCGAATATACATTTCCACCTTTGCAGCTCATCTTACCAATTATTATCATTTGTTTAATTTTAATGGAAGTACATTGTTACACATTTTGATCTCAGTATGAAATCCGGTGGTATTTAAACAATAGAATATGAACTCTCGTTTAGAAAAGATAAAAATGTCGATTGCAATGTTTAGCTCGTTGTTAAGACCTGAAACATATACTTTGCAATTTCACATTTATCGTTACATTTGCAAATTGTGGACTCGGTACAAGCAGTGGTTTCGACGAAATCAAGTATATAAAATGACCATTTCTACCTCATACTGTCCTGTTTACATAAACAAAATTGATTTTTAATCACTAAGCACGTGGGGTCATTAAATGGGCTTTAACTGAAGGCACACCCCTTTCCTTGATTGAGCCAATGAAATCTTGTGTTGATGATTATCCATTTAGATTGTGGGTATAGAAGGAAAATGGCACTGTTTCGAGACGATATGATTTTGCATGGCAACAGGGAATGCATTTTGGATCTCATCGTTCCTTATGTAAGAATCGTCACTAAATTGACCTAAAGTATAAATAAAATATGTTAAAAAATCTTTCTGTACATTTAATCTTGTCTGGGTACATGCTTTTTAACGCCCGATAGCAATTGATTTTGACCAGTCTGCCCATTGAATATTTCATCACGACAGTGAATTATGAAAGGAATTTGCATATTACCTCTTCTTGGAGGCAAGTTTCATCACCTAAAGATATGGGAATTGAATGACGTTTTCACTAAACACTGTATTTGTTTATTTCTTTTGAAATCTTGACATTTTGTCGATTGTTAATTTTCGTCGCCAGGCTCATAGATTTGCTCCGAAAACTATATAGACACAAAACAGTTTTTCTAGAAGGGAGATAATTTTATAGCACTAGATTTCCCGCTGATACAGATTCTGTAAAATTGTTGTCACAATCATCACACCAAATGCAAATATGTGACAAAGTAATAAAACCAAAAAGACATAAAACAAACAAACAAAATATAAAAGCTGACAGAATGTGTTAGAGTTATAAATATAAGAGACTGATTTAGTATTCAACAATTCTAGCTTTTCCATATTTTATTTCAGTGTCATTACAAAAAGCTGGTTGCATACATAGATATAACAATTATCATTGTATGTCACTATCTACCAAAATAATAAAATTACTGATTAAGTACTCAAACAGCAAAATACACCAAGTGTAGAAAATTCTAGGATTCAGTGTCTCTATTGTTAGTTGAAATATCATTGCTATCATTTGAATTTATGCTATCAAACCAAAAACGGTTTAGTTAGTTAAATATATTGCATATTTGTCACTGTCACTTTAAATACTTAAACAAAATTGAAAATTGGTGTTTATTTCCCATAGTTTGACAGCAGACAAATGTGATATATTTATTGTTAATAAGATAAGTTAATTAGCAACTATTTTTTGCTTATATTTGATTTTGCTTTTTTCGTGATTACTGATTGGTTTGTATTTATACGATGGTGAAATAAAATGTCACGAACAAGGTTTACGATAGGAACGGGGGGGGGGGGTTGTTTATATGTTTTTGTACCTTCTATCAGTATTTTTGTCGGGCAATGAATGACAGCGAAGGTAAGAACTTGTTTGTTGATCATTTCACATCCATAGCCTGATTAAAACATAGATGTAGCGTTGCTCACATCTAGCAATGAATTTCGCTCACACAGGTGTTAGGGTTGTAAGTGTTGTTTTATATACTATGAGGCAAATTTCCTTTCACTTTCTGTTGGATATTAAAAAAAAAAATCCTACTGAAGTCTGTTTGCATAATACCGTGAGACACCCTCAAGGTTTCAACACTTAAAATTTGAAATTAAAAAATGTACAGGGAAAATTTACCTTTTCTTTTTAATTTATGTTGGAAAGACAAACCCTATGAAGTCAGTGTACATACAATACAATGGTGAATGAAAGGATATGGAGTAAATGCAAATGAAACGAAGTCTCTACAAAAACATGGTAAAAACAAGCAAGAACAACCTTTTTATCGTTGTTCTTCATCTTGAAGTCACCATGAGGCCTTCAACAATGAACTTTGCTCATACCCCATGGTAAGTTCAAGACCGCCCTAACACCGGTTTGAGCGGAATTATTTGATAATTGTCGAGCAACGGTACATCCATGTCTTCACTGGTCATGGGTGCAGTATTGTCTACAAACAGGTAAAGTACTCTTACAATCACCGTCATCCATTGCCCGACAAAAGCACTAGTGTCTTAAGCTAAAGGACGATTACAGCATAAAACACAGGGCACTCATCAAGTCGAATGTAAGAAAACTTGGCGTTATAAAATAAAAAAGTTTGTTGCATAACAACTCAAGTCGCTTTGAAGGTTTCAACTGCAAATTTGAATCAGCAAAATTTAGGTGAAGCCAATGTTGATGCTAAATCTTTAGCAAAAAAGTCTGTTTATGTCCATTTATTTCATTTCTTTTTCATAAACAAGCAATGAAGGAAAATGGGGTAAATGCACATAGTATCTGCAATTGTATTTTCATAATTTTTATCATGATTAAATAATTTTAATATTAAAAAAATATGTTTTGACCACATTTAACCATCTTCCTAAAAGGGTGATACATTTAGAAACGTCAGTAAAGAATACAGAACCTCACCACCATAGCAATAGAGCAGCCAAAAATAATCCTTTTATGTAAGAGATTAAGCGCTCATGACTCTATTTATCTTAAGAGGTTTTTAGAAAAAAGGCTACAGAACCTTACAAAAAAACGAACATTAATTAACCCCTTCAAATCCAGCTATGTATTGGGTTGTTACTACTAACAATCATTAAACATTACATTCATCAAAGTCATTGCTTTTCCAACAATCAATTTGATCATATTTGTGTTATTAAATGCTGATGGCATTCGTTACTGCTGTAAATTGCAAAGTAATCTTTTTGGTTTGTCGATCAAAGAAACGAATTACTGCTGATCAAATAACAATAATCTCTAAACACAATTACAATAATCTCTAAGCACAATCCAGTAATTGATTGAAAATAGTTTTATCTGAATTGTCAACAACTCACTACCTGTTTCTGATTGTGTGTGTTCTTGTGAACTTTATAATGCCTGCAGATTTAGAATTGCATAAAACAAAATGTAAACAGAATTGTCAATTAATGTTTGAACCTAAGACTGATATTTAACAGACAAACAATCGTAACTTAAAAGAACTTCAAGAAGAATAGTTATATTGTTTAACATTGATGTTAAGATATAAAGACTGTAGCACTTTAATCTTATTCAATCGAACACAGACTCAATTCAAAAACAAAAATGTAACTTTAAAGTACCATATACAGATGGTTGGAATAAAATGCAATTAATAGCAAGGTTAACATGAAAAAGAGTTTATTTAACCTTCGTTAACAAGGATGCCTAAGCTAGATGTGGCAACCCCTTTGTATGATTTTCATATCAAAATTGTTTTAGAAAAGATTATTGGGTAATGATTTTGATCTATGCTACATGTAACATAGTATATAGTCGTCTTGCGTCATTCGGCATTCTATTTGTTTTTCAAATTGAATGCTTGTGAAAAGATAAATCCGAGACCATTGTTACTATCATCATTGATACAACAAGGATATGTTACCATAACTTGAAGTCATCTCTGCAGAAGTTTTACGGTTGACATCACAGTCTTACAGACCGCTGTGGGATATATGTTTCCCAGATGACGACACCTCTGTCTTTTTAACAGCTGAAGTGTTTTCCTTTTCTTGATAGACTTTACCGGAACAGACATGTACAACACAACGGGTGTTCTATAAGAAGCAGGATATTCTTATTCTGCAAGTATACCTGATCTCACCCATGTTTTTATTTTTTTTATTTCATCTGTTTGTGTGTCATCGTTTATCTTTTCTGTGCTGTTTGTGTGATGTCTTTATTTCTTTGTGTTTCCGACCTTCGTATTGTCTTTGGGCTATTTTTGACCTGGGGTTCGTATCTCGCTTATTTCCCGACCCTTTTAAAAAAATCTGTACTTTCTTATTTCATTACAACATTATTGTGTTCTAGGGCTTCACATTATGAATTACAGTGTGTAATTGAAATAGCGTTAGGCTCAACCCAAAAGCCAACACATATTTGTAATTGCAAATTACAAACAGGGCAAACTAATTAATTTATATTTTGTCCTTGTAAAGCTATTCTCCTGCTTTTGCTTCGTGACATATGTTTTTTTTTCAAATGTGAAAATTAACTGAACATTTGATATTTGAAGAACGGCTACGATGTTTTTAATTATTTCAATCCTGATTTTTTGAGTTCTCAACTGATCTCTCCCATCGTTTTTTTTTATCTTAAGCCATGAAATGGCTGGAGAGCTGTTAATATGACACGAAAAAATCACGTTAGGCTTCAATGGCGAGCAAAAGGATATGGAGTAAGCCTATTCACAGCTCTAAAAGATGATCTTCGAGCTGCCGATAAAATATAGTGCGCAAGTTTCTTTCAAAATCGTGTACATTGTATTTATATTTCTTCTTATATTTCTTCATTCTTGAGTAAAATACGATGTAGTTATATTAAATTGATATGCATGTTTATCAAATTACTCGTTTTTTTCATATTGCGTCTCGGATAAACGAACCTGTCTCACAGTAATTTGTCAAAGATAAAAATAACATTTCTTTACCTGTGACAATGTATTGCAAATATTTATAGCAATGAAATCGACATGCAAAAATCAGACAATCCGATTATTTTCACGTAATACGGAATAACTTAATACATGCAGACGTATGCAGCAGTTCTTTCGGAGCTTTGATTTTTTATTGGGTCTGTGTTGTTCATTATTTCAATCCTGTTTTTTGAGATCTGAACTGATCTCACCAATCGTTTTTAATGGGGTCCTTGTTGTTCATCTTTATATGAATGTGTGTCTTCATTTTTTTCTTTTCTGTGCCGTACTCGTGTTTGTATTTGTTCTTTGTTTTTCCGATGTTGCAATACTCCTTGGATTAGTCGTTTTGATACTTGTACCAATTCATTTTCGGGACAAACCATTTCTGCGCAGAACCCCTCTTCAGATAAGCCAATAGTTTTATAATTCAGACGAGTGATTGAAAAACCAATAGTGAAGACAACTGTCACTTCCTTTTGAATTTTACCCATACTAGAAATTTACTTGCAACAACATATCAACAAGTGACCAACAGTAAAGAAGCTTCCTTGACACTTCTGATGTTTCAAACGTTTTCTTGTATAGGATCACGTGAAGCATAAATCGTGCATTGTCAAATGATCAATTCCGTTTTAAGTCTAACAACATGTAGACTTCCCATGACCTAGTTAATTAAGTCTTCTAACAATTTCCCTGGACAATACAAAATGACCTGATGTCACAGAAACGTAATAATTTGATTATGTGCATGTTTAATACACACTTCTATGAAACATGCACATGGTTTATCACTTAATCGCTTGAAAATATATCTGGTGATATCTTTAGTTTCATTAAAGCTTACCCCCGAAGAAAGTTGTGCAACATCCCGGTACTATCTATATTCCCCAAGATTTTAAAATTGGACGAGACTTAGGTTAACAAAAAAGGGATATGGAGTAACTTTGGGGTGTGTTGTTCATTTGCATGTGTGTCTCCATTTTTATTTTCTGCAATACTTATGTAATGTCTTGGTTTCTTTATGTTTCCGATGATGTCATTGTCTTTTGGACTTTTCTGTTTTGGACTGACGGTTCGGTTCTCACTTACTTAATTATACCCCCACTCTATAGAGAGGGGGTATACTGCATTCACCTTGTCCGTCCGTTCGTCCGTTTGTCCGACAAAATTTTCGTCGCATTTGTCTAAGCTTCTACAAGAGGGATTGATTTCAAAATCGGTATGCAGCCTCTATATGGTTAGTTGTAAGGAACGTCCTGTTAGAGGTGTTTCACATTTTAACGAAAGAGAACCTAACCGTACGGGGACTAGTTATTGCACAAAAATTAAAAAAGCGAAAGTAAATTTAAAAATGTAAACACTTCCAATTATGATGTTGCGATTCTTTAACTAAATAATTATATAGGCAAAGTAGTTGAAGATTCTTCATTCTGAGTCATATTTCCTTCGTAAATCGCTACGTCTCGTTTCGTTGCTTTCGTGTGTACGTATGACTTACGCAAGAGACGAACGAAAGACATTCGAGTTGTCCTTCTAAAATTTAAAAATAGATCAGTCATGAATGTCTCATTATGCCGTTTGTAAAAAAAGTGAATAAGTAACAGTCCGATGACACAGCACAAATTGCAAGAAATAAAATTTGATTTTTGTTACATGCAGTACTTGAACCATATGACCAGTAAACATTCATAACATCTATTATATATTTTGAGCATTTTACAC
>MJUU01039150.1:68192-79758 GCA_002080025.1 Modiolus philippinarum
AAAAAAAAAAAAAAATACGGGGCGATCGAGAATGGTGGTCTCACATGACGACTCTTTTCCAGACCCTTCGGGGAGTTTTTGAGTTTGATTTTTTCTTCCGTAGTCTGACAGTGTTTTACTAGCAGACTTGGTTCCTTCAGCTAGGCAACGGTTTTTCTTAGACAGTGATCATACAGTTAGTAGTCTGACTGCATTTGGTTTTATTTGTATGTTTATTATACTATACGGAAATAGGATAGAAAATGGGGAGGTTTGGGTATCCATGAACCAGTTTAACCATACCCGCTTTTTCTAGTACAGTTCGCTCGTGAATTGTGGCATTTGATAGTAGTTTTCTGCCATTGTAGGTGTTTACTGTTATTCTGTGTTTGTAATTCAGAAGTTTATTCTTTATTGGGGGTGAGAAAAAATACTGAAGGCATTGGCGGATCCAAAAGGGGGGTCCGGGGATGGAGCCCCCTTTTTTGTACAATCGTGTATTTTTAATGAATATCCTGATGTTTTACTAAGAAATACCCCAAAAATCTTCACACCTATTTCTTTTATTCCCTTTTTGGAACCCCCTTTTCAGATTGCCTGGATCCGCTCCTAGAAGGTATATCACCTTGGACCAGGACACGCGTCTCATAATACCGTCCCATACAGCTAAAAGTATAATTTTCTCAGAACAGTATAAAATCAGAAAATGAATTAATTCTGTATAACGTCTATTTTTGCAGTGCAAGAGGATTAATGAAGTGTAACGTGTTCATTTGATTTATGAAAGATTTCATATAATAAAATAACACATGTAATCGAAATGTTAATTTTGTAAATCACATGCTTACATCATAAATGTCAATAATCACAATAGATATTATTCTTTATGCGTGCTGCTGAACTTTTTATTTTCGACAACCACACTACATTACGCATCAAATAGTGTAAAAGAAGAAGTAATGAGGAACATTTAACGATAGGAAAAAGAAGGGAAACGGTTAATGTGTTAAAGTTTGTTTATTGTAACTTCAACAACATCGGTAAATAAACAAGAGCGCCATGTCTGTATTTGTTGTCTACGTAAAATACAACCTTTATAGAGAGCAAATACTTATAAGACACTGTACTCATATCATCAAAGACATCAAACAAATACCATAATGACGTTTTGTGTATGAATAAAACCTACAACGGAAAAGAAGATATTTTTGTTTCTTTATTTCAGTTCTGCTTAGCAATCTAAAATTACTCTTAGACACAGTGTTATTTATAATTATTAGATTATTAAATTATTTATAGTCTGTTTTTTTTTAATATTTAAACAATTTACCTGCATTGGGCTTTACAAAAGCAGTCAGAGATCCAGGGAATTTGAAAAGGGGGGTTCCAATTAAGAAGTGAAAGAAAATTTCGCCGAATTGCGCGAAAATTTTTCGGGGTATGTCTTAGTAGAACACTCGGATATTCATCGAAAAAAAAGGAGGTTCCAACAATCCTAAACCCCCTTTGGATCCGCCAAGACAAAAGAGAATTAAATTATTTCGTATATTTGCTCATGATCATATATAAAGCGTCATTTGTCCAACCATTGCAAGTACATTTGTATGCTTCGATACAATTAAAATCAATTTCCGTCTTGATAAGGGGCGATGAATTATTGATAACAGCTAGTTTAAAATAGCATTACTACAATTTCTTTGCTATTGTATATTATGTCTTCTGGATTCTCCAGTTATTTGTGTATTTTTCATCTAGTAATATTTAAAGCAAAAACAAAAGTATTCTAAGATCACTTTGCCAGAAGTGTCGACATTTAGCAAAGAATTCCGCTTAAACCGGTGCTAAGAGCTGTCTTCAATTACTATGAGGCATTAGCAAAGCTAATTGTTGAATGCCTCATGATGACATCAAGATGAAAAACAACAATAAGAGCGTTGATCTTTTGCTTGGTTATATCATGTTTTTGTAGAGACTTTGTCTCATGTGCATTTACTTCATCTTGTACTTGTTAATTTAATCAAACGTGGCTGAAAAATATTTAAATATTGTTTTCCGTATAGGATTTGTAAGTTTTTTTAAATTTTGACACATCTGTGTACAAAAACTGTTCCCGGAAGTTATATTTTGTACCGAATTATATGACGTTTTTGACTAAAATGTGAATGTCATAATCCTCAATAGACATATTTTGGCAGGAATCTATTTTGAACTTTCTGTTTTATCGTGAATTCTCGGGGTCACATGACGAGCCTGGGAGATCCTATTCTCAAGTCATGGAAACACCTAACGACACATTGTTTGTCAAAATGCAGATGTATGCACATTTATTTTTTTCCTGCTTTTGGGGTATCAATCATAAATTACATTTTTTAAACATCTCACAGTTCTTTACGAAAACAAGGGTTAAAAATGACGAGAGTGAAAACAAAAACAAAAACACACTAACTGAAAAAAAAGCAAAAACAAAACTCATAAGACCAATAAATTACATAAATAAATGTCGTAAAACAACCGAAGAACAAAACAGATGCACACAGTCACATGATACGCATACATAATAAAGATTATGTAAAGATTGTAACATAATAAAACATGAAACACATTTTATACTAATATAAATAGAACTCTAAGAATAGAATTTATCAACCTTTTAAAGTAATAATGTCAATTTTTATGCATTAAATGAAAATGAAAAAATTAGTGTACCTCCTCAATCAATCAACCTTAGAGCTTGTGAATAATTAAGGGTCCTTTTTGAAAAAGTCATTAGAACTCAGGGCAGGGAAATCATTATATCACTTGCTCTTTGTTTATATATTATTGTTTTATATTATCACGCATACATAATTTTGTATATATGGCAAATAAAGTCCTCGTAATCTTGTATTCATATAATATGATTAAAAAAAACAGAAACAATAGACCTGATTTTCAAACTTAAGCATTAACCGTGTGAACTCTTTTAGAAATGTAGAGTGGCTTTAATAGAAGGCTGGTCGCATGTGTGACTCGACGGATTGTCCAGGAAAAACTTACTGACGGTTTAGTGTAATTAAAAAAAAACAAAAAAACACGTGTTTACATAGACTAGCTGCTGCTGTATTACGATAAACGAAGTAAGCTCTTTTATGTTCCCATTTGTCACAATTATAAAGTTTTTGTCATCCTAAAAAATAATAAAATGTCAAATAATGCAATTAGTACGAATCAACACAACTGCCGATAGAGTAGAATTTCAGTTCTTAAATCTTCTGTTTCAATTGGGTTTAGTCCCTGACAATTATATTTGATTTACACTTCTGGTTAATAGTGTCAGTTGACAAATCAATTGACATAGTGATTTACTTTCTTTTTTTACACGTTTTACGTTTTAGTACGAAGCGTATTGGTGCCACATGAAGAAAGAAAATCTCGTAATTATGAGATAATTATCTCATAATTATGAGATATTATTTCATAATTATGATATATTATTCATAACTATGAGATATTATCTCATAATTATGAGATATTTGTTTTTCTTCATTTGGCATCAATACGCTTCCGTTTTTTAGTGTTTGCAATACAGGGACATCTGCAGAGCCGGCATTTTGTTGTTTTAGGAGCATGTTCTTTATTAAAATCCTATTCTGTATGTGAGAAAACTGTAATACTTTGATGTAACTTGCATCATGTAAGAGAAACAAAACTAGGAATAAATAATGAAATAACAGAGTAATGATCAAATCAAATAGTAGTGGCATTATGTAAAATAATATGTTAAAGGTTGTCTTAAAAATATGGCTCTTAAAATTAATAAACCCCATGAACGGATACTGTTACTTTAATTTGAAACCTGAAATTCATGATCCTTTCTATAAATAATGAAAGCAAATTAAGTAAATGCTCATGAGACAAAGTCTCTGCAAAATACATGGCAGAATCAAGCAAAGGATCAACGCTTTTATTGTTCTTCTTCATCGTGAAGTCACCACGAGGCTTTTAACAGTGCTCATACCTCTTTGTAAGTTCAATTCGGCCCCTAGCAACGGTTTGAGCGGAATTAATTGCTAATTGTCGAACAACGCTACATCTATGCTAATTAGCATACGTCAATTTTGTTTAAAACTAAAGAGTATCTCCCTCTTGCATAGCTCTGTCCTTAGCTTATTTTGGCTTTTCTATTTAGATCTAATTGGTTTATTTGTTCTCTATCAGGTTTACAACCATTTCGGTTTACGGACTTCCAAATATTTTGATTTTATCTGCACTGAAGAGACATAAGTTGTCGAAATGCGCATATGCAGAACCTAAATTAACAGTAACCTCGGTATTTTGTTATTTCAACATCAAAGGCACTATAAGAGCCTTAAACGGGCTTCGACATGAGCTTACGAAAAACTAAATACAAGTAATCAAGGGTTATTTACGGGATGTGGTTTTCATCAGCTGAATGCCTCTGAATAAAAAGAAGCATATTCTTTTCTGAGAAATATCCAATTTCATTTACACATGCTCTCGTGCTTCACACTCATTCCGAATATCTACTAGAATGGAAATTATGCAACTGGGTAATTAATAACTTTTATTGGTTGTTTTTAATACTCTCGGGGTTAATGTTAACGGACGTTCCATGGATAATAATGGATTTTATGTATTATTTAATTTTGCAATCAATGCAATGACTTTATTGCTGAGAATAAAAGTTCGTGCCTTTTATTATAACTGATAGATGTACACACACCACGTTTTGGTTCGCAGTTATGACAGTCAATTTTTTTTGGAAAATCAGAAATAATTACATTGTTTTCATGGAATTGCTGCCTTGTCATTGGTTGATCGATTAGAAATGTTGCATTTCATGTCTCCTCAAAATTGCATTTCGATATCACGATGACGTCATCAGTGACACGTTCGGTAATAAGCGGATAAATACATGTATAAAAATATAGTGCGCTGCCAAAAGTTAAATGAAGCGTTATATTAATACATTATTCAAATTTAAAATGTTAATATAAGAATTAAATGCTTTCTTTTTGTAGTTTTGAAATGGGTTTTAAAAGGCTGTCTCTACGCTCATTTTAAGGTTGAAATACTACCAACTTCATATAAGATATTCACATTGTCAGTCAATTATGACACCACAAAAGCAATACTCTCAAAATGACTTAGACTGACTAGTGCTACTCCCCGGTTCACAACTCTAGTTTGCTCTGTTAGGCTCAAGGGATATATTTGCTCTGAATGACTTCATAGAGTTTAAGTTATATTTGCACTAGTGCAATACAGAAATTTATTTTACACTCGATCTTCGTTGCTTTCCGAGAGAAATATTCATTGCATATTGCACATTTACCGGTAAAGGCAAGAAACAAAAATACAAAAAAAAAATGTTTCAAGTTGAATATTTTTCAGTTGCAATATTTTTCAAATATGATTATAGCTGTATTAGGCAATGAAATTTGAAAAAAAAAGTTATTGTTTCACGCGTGACTATCAGTGCTGAACGTCTACGACTTTAAATATTATATGATGTCATGCATTCAAAATGCAGTTTTGGTGACAAAACCGATACGAAGCATTCCAACCTTAGACATTAAGCATAGAATTTCAATTACAAAATCGTTTGTCCCTATTCGGTTTCAGTCAATGACAATTAATTTTGACTTATGACTTCTTTCAACAACAAACAAAAGAACAACATGACTTGTATTACTTCAACGCTGACTGGAAGGTTTCGTGTGAATAATTGCCGATACCAAAGAATTTCACATCAAATGAACAAAAAATTATGTCCATTGGCGAGATAACGATATTTCTGTTATAAAAAACGATAACATAAAAGTTATGACCACCAAATGACAAATAAAGATAGCAATAAAAGACAAATTAATTAGGGCATAAACAAGCCTATTTTAACATATCGAGGGTCACAGTTGCTCTTCCAAAATAAGAACTCTTTCGCGTTTGGAGGTGGGAATGAATATCCTTACAGAAGACATGGTAGAGTTGGACAGAATTGCAGTAGAGTGGGATAAAACTGCATTCCTGACACTTTGAGTGAATAAAAGCATAAATACAAAATTAAATGTACCTCCTAAAGGGACGGATGAATGTTTAGATTTGTTTGTATAATAAAGATAAATATTAAATCGATAAGACTCGCATTACGTTTTTGTTATTCGATCCATATTTATCCATGGATTGCTGATTCTCATCTAGTGACCAATCAAATCGTGACGATAATGCAAGAATAAACGTCATACATTTTTGTCATGATAAGGTTCCTGCTTGTGCTGGTCAAAATGCTGAGATGTTTTCAGTCTGCAGCACATAAATAATGTATTCACCTCGTAAGTATGCAGAAACAAAGGCATATACATTAATTCTTTTCTTGTTAGGTCGATGTCCCCTATTCTAAATGAAGCCTGTTGTCAGTTAAAATCTGCTTGTAATCAACACTCAGCTTCATTGTGGAATACATTGAGCTCATAACAATTCAAATTAAAAACTCAAAAAATGTCTTTTTTTATTTTACAATGAAATAATTTGAAAGCAAGCCAACAATGCAATACTAATGGAAACAGTTAGTTACAGTTCATTAAATTCTATATTATTTTCTTCATTTTCTAAAATGTTGATATTTGATGGAGACGATAATGTGTAACCTGATGCTGATGAATCGCTTCAGGCTTTGATTTTTACAATATGAGATACAACATCACTGATTCGGAAACCATGTAGCAAATTAAGCGAAAATAATTAATTGTAACACTTTAAAGATTCCATTGCATATGTTACTCAATATTTAATAATGAAAATGAAAATGTATAACAATTCATAATCATAGTAAAACTAAGCTATGGGACAATGCTTTGAGATTTTTTTTTAAATAAGTCCATGTGGTATTTAAAATTTTCTGGTTTACGGCATTACTAGTATTTACTCCCTCAGAAAATCCTGTGGTTGATTTCTTTTATATGAAGTCTAATGTTCACTCCTGTGAATAAGAAAACGCTCACTAAATGCCCGTTTCACAACAAATAAGTACAGTCGATGAGCGTTTATAGATTCCTGTTGTTATCTTAAACAATTCCTCTTCATTTTACAATGCCCGTTTTCTGTGTACTTTGCCACCTCTATCCATACGGGACTTTTGAATCGTGTTCACACCGGAAAAATATGTCTTTTAAAAAAAATCAATACATCAATACATTGAATGGGAATCACTTAATGAACCCTGTTGAGCTAAGTGATATTTATATTAAATCTATTCAAGCGCTTCAGGTTCGTTGTTTTTCGTGAATTAAAATTGAATTAAAGAATTGAAATGCATGAAGAACTATTTAAAAAAAAAAACTTTAAGTATGACCTTCAATTTTATAAATATTTTGTTTTTTTTTATTCATTTCAATTGGCCAAGAATCCAGTCATTCCGTATTTTGTTATTTGAAGCGACCGTTTCCGCCTCAGGTTCCTAACTCGAAAGACTTAAAAAAAAAAAAGAAATATTGAGGACCGTAAACTAGCCACAAAATGTAATCTAAAAATTACTAAAACTGAATATATACTGAAAAAAAATGTGTTTTCTAATTAGAGAAGTATGTTAACTTAAAGATGAAAATAACTTTTGATGTGCCGAGGATATAAAACATTTACGACTATAATATTTTGAGATATATCTTACTAATCTTTCAGAAAAATAAAACAAAATTAGAGTTAAAAATGATGCAGTCTGGTTCTTCTTTTATAATAATAATTTTCAAGTATAAAAGGCAGTAGAATTGTGTCAAAGCTGCATTTTTAAAATTAAAATAGCCGCGTGTAGTATCCTAGACACGCAAGGAAATTCATTACACTGTATCCGTTTTATATCACCCTGCATTATATCTAGCAAAGATCAAAGATATTTTCTACATCAAAGCAGAAATGGAACGTCTTAAGAAATAAATAGGATGTCCTTAGATGTGTACTTTTAATCAAACATTCTGTAGAGTAATAACAAATAAAGAGATATGGAGAAAGTGTACATGAGAAAAAATCCCTATAAATACAAAGTAAGATTAACACTGGGGTCGAAGTGCAATGCCAGAAATTTCTTATTTTTGTCAATGGAATTTATAATTTATAGATGCGACCCGATTAATTGCCTTATTTAGGTCAATGCGCACCTTATTACAGTAAATTTGATATTGACTTAAATTCGGCACTTTATCGATTCACATCTATAGAGAAATTAAATGTCATTGACATGAATAAGGAAATTATCGCGTCGTACTTCGAACCAAGGGATTCAGCAAAATGAACAACGCTGCCATTGTTGTTTTTCAGAACAAGACTGTCCTTGAATGTGAACTTTAAACCTGACGTTTTGTTTATAGACTCTTCCTGAATATGCATTCTTAATCAGACGTGCTGTATATTATATAGCTAGTCCTTGAATGTGGTCTATTAATCAGATGTTCGGTATGGTATACATTGTACAAAGACTGTCCTTGAATGTGTACATTTAGTCAGATGTTCTGTCTAGTAGATAATGACTGTCCTTAAATATCTACTTTATTGAGATGCATTGTATAGAATAATAAGCTAACATTTGCGTCCACAAATTGTGCATCCAGATAACTGAATATTAAACAAAATGTTTCGAAACAATTAAGTACGAAATTCTACACATTAACATCGAAAATATTCTTCAGATAAATTAAAGATATTATCCAATTAAGATTGATCCGTCATTAAATTTATAAATTTGATCGAAAATTATAATTCTGTTCTCTCAGGCCTTAATTATTTTCAGTTTTAGATACAAATTGTCAAAGTTGATCATACGCCCTAGAATATATACACTCACAGTTTTTCATGTATCTTTCAGAGTGCAGTTCACCCTGGCATGAATGGTGGATGTATGAAGGTGTTTCAGGTAAAAAATTAAACCTTAGTGACTGCAATACCCCTTTTAACGATGTTATCTTTCCCTAGGTGGCCTCTCCAGTCAATCTTTACCATTTCCGGAATATTCGGAAATGTATACACCGTTCTAACAATGAAATCAGTATGGGAAACCAAGGTGATAAATGATTTTTATCAAAAAGCCCTATTTTTGCAGTTTTGATTAATTAAGTCAAACTAATCTAAGCGATAAAATTTGGGTTATCAAAACATTACAAAAAAACAGGATAACAGCAAACACCTACAATGGCTAGAAACTACAATCACATGCCACAATGTACGAGCAAACTGCATCAGAAAAACAATAATGAAAGCAAGAGACAAACATAAATAACGATAGGAACTCGGGATAGCCGGACTTGGTACCGGCACTAGCAAAAGACAAAGGTAGGGTTAAACTGGTTTATTGGTACCCAAACCTCCCCTTTCTCTGACCCGTTTCCCTATAGTATCATAAACACGCGAATAAAACGCAATACAGGTAGACTACTAACTCAATGACCACTATCTTTGATCAGAAAAAGCATATGACAAAACGTTTGAGACTCGAAAATGAAGTACAAAAGTCGTTTATACAAAACCATATAACCGTTGGAGTTTTTATTGATTTCCAGAAAGCATTTGACATGCTCTGGAAACACGGGTTACTCAAAAAAATGATTAGTTATGGCATTACAGGTAACATGTTAGCATACGTTAATAAATTTCTTAGTAACAGAACACTACAAGTCAGAGTAAATGATACATTGTCAACTACATATAACTTAGAAAACGGGACTCCCCAAGGCAGTTGCATAAGTCCAACCTTGTTTAATATTATGGTAAATGACATGTCAGAATCAGTAAAAAATTCCAAAATATCACAATTTGCAGATGACAGTGCCATATGGAAATCAGGTCCAAACCTAAACTTTTTGCAAAATAAAATCCAAGAGGATTTAAATAGTATTTATGAATGGTGTTTAACTTGGGGATTTATTATTTCCCCTGTCAAAACTGTATGTATGGTGTTTACAAGACGACGCAAAATTTCAGATATTCACTTGAAACTTGGTGATAATGTACTAACAGTGGTATCAGAGACCAAATTTCTATGCCTAATATTCGATAATAAATTACTATGGAAGAAACATATTGACTATATCCACAATAGATGTATGAAAGTAATTAATTGTATGAGAATGCTCACAGGTACAACCTGGGGAGCAACCAGTCAAACACTTCGTAATATTTATATAGCAATGATAAGGTCCAAAATAGATTATGGATGCGAAGTGTATAATTCGGCATCCAATTCTGTTATCAAAAAGCTGGAACAAATCCAATACCAAGCTTTAAAGATTTGCACTGGCTCTATGAAAGGTACATCACTTGCATCTCTACAAGTAGAGATGGGGGATCCACCATTAAATATACGACGGAAAGGTTTGATCACCAAAACGTATCTTAACTTATGTAGTCATAACAAAGATCACCCAGTAAAACGGGAAATTCAGAATAATACTACTTTTATACTTAACCATAAAAAAGTAAAGAAAAAGCCCTTTCATGATGTAGCGGTTAGTATGCTTACGAATTACAGTGATACACAATTAGATAATGTTTATCTATACCGGGAAATAGATGATCCCCCATGGCACTTTATAAAACCTCGAATTAGTACAGATCTGCATAAAGTTATTAGTAAGAAAGATTTTGATTATATAAGTAAAAGCGAAGTTGATATACTGATTGATAAAAAATATGCAAATTATGTAAACGTTTTTACAGATGGGTCAAAAGATAGTGAAAAAGAAGTAAGTGGGTGTGCATTCGTATGCCCAAGTTTAAAATATTCAAAAGGTGTCAGGTTACCCAATTATGCATCAATTTTTATATGTGAATTGTATGCTATACAAATCTGTTTAAAATGGTTAAAAGATATTGAACCGGCAAATGTGGCAATATTTGTTGACTCGTTGTCGGTCCTTCAAGCTCTACAAGGGTCTATGTATAAAGTCAAAAATGATATTATTAGAAGCATATATTTACTTTACTCGGAACTGTTTAAATCTGGTTTTAACACAGTATTTGAGTGGATCCCGAGCCACGTAGGTATCTATGGTAACGAATTAGCTGACAGGGCAGCAAAACATGCACTTAACAATGACTCAATTACACAAACTCTTATTTATAAGGATGAAATAAAAGTATTGTCAAAATCAGTGATTAAAAAAGCATGGCAACAGGAATGGGACTTTAATCGAAATAAAGAATTATACGCTATTAAACCTGCAGTTGATTTTCAGATATCTATACCAAAAATAAATAGAAAACATGAATTACTCTTGTATTAACTACGAAACGGATATATAGGACTTTATAAACATCTGAAAAAAATAAATGTAAGTAGAACTGAATTGTGTAATGAATGTAAAGTTCCAGAAAATGTTCATCATCTTATACTTGAGTGTAAAAATTATTTGGACCCACGAGAAATAATGAAAAACACTTTGAAAGAAAGACAGATAAATGATTTTTCGCTACGCAACATCCTCAATGGAAGTAACTTTTTACCCATCTACGAGTATGTCATGTCTACTGGACGACTCAAATGGATATGAAATTATTTTCAGAATAAGTATTACAGGTTCATCCATCAAGGTAAAACATTTTT
>MJUU01039150.1:80348-91295 GCA_002080025.1 Modiolus philippinarum
TTTTTTGACGAGATTTTCACAAATATCAGTATGATTAAAATGCACAATTGGATGTTAAGAGGGGGTGGGGGTACTATAAAGCAAAGGATATGCATTCTTGTAGATATAATGAAGATTATGCACATCATTTTAGAAATATACAAACCAAAGTACACACATATAAGTCATTACTTAATACAATCCAAAATACAGATATATACATGACTGAAGTGTGAATTTGGCAACGTCAAACATACAAAATACACATTACAGTAACATGAACACTTAAACTATCTATATCTATATTTACTCAATACATTAATTAATTTGTATATGCTATAAAATCTATGTCTTGTCTTGTAAGAAGGTCCATTTATATACATGGTTAATTCCGAAGAAAAAAAAACTCACCAATTATGTTATTCAACTTATCAAAAAGCTGGTATAAGGTAGAATTATTTTATATGTAAAAGGGCGCAATTACCATATCTGGTAAGCCGCCTACAAAAACTATGTGAAGAAGAAGAAGAAGAACAAAACGTAATTTTGAAAGAAGGGTCAAAGAGTGCCCAGATTGAAAAAAAATCTTGAACCCAAATTAAAAAAAAAGGCATCGCTCAGTTTGCATTTTAGTTCAAAAGAAGATTATACCTACTGAAGTATTATCAGAGAAAGAGGGAACAAATTAGGTAGGGTTTTTAGTTATAAATTGGCTTATCTTCATACCTAGAGTGCCTTTAAGGAATAGTCAGATATGCTTTTGCTTCATTTTTTGTATCTGTTTAACGTCATTGTTTTCTGTGTCTAACGTCATTGTTTTCTTTGTTCTCGTTTTGGTCATGTCTTTCTTCCACTCGTTTGTTCCTTCGGTATTCTACTGTCGTTGTTTTTTAAATTAGCACTTAAATTTTATTTGAAGGGAAGTATGACTCTTCAGACCTTAATTTTGTTCTTAGCCTGGGATATTTTCAAAATTTGCTCAAATTACGTCACAAAAAAGCGTGTAAGGTGGATGATGTTTGAAAAGTACACGTAATATGAATGAAATTCAAAATGCCACACTGTATGTTTTTTTTACATATTCGCAGTTTAACATAGCTGTAAATAGCATTTTGTGTTTATTTACGCCATTTTATACTGTTTTGGGAAGATGTAACCACTCAAAGGACACCGAAAACCAAAACTATTTTTTGTTGGGATTGAATAAGTGTTGTCCTTCAAAATGGCAGTAAGTTTAATTTGTTTCTGGAGGTGCTATATCACGAATTTTAACAAAAAATACGTTAATTGACAAACATTATCAAACTGCATTCAAAAGGCAAGTTCAACAGAATAAAACTGTTATTTAAAGTATGAAAATGCATTTGAATTGATTTTGTTGTGATAGTATATATAACAGATGAATGTTAAAAGAGTTTTAAAGAATATTTAACCTATTTGCAGAATTGGTATGCTGAATGAAATAAATCCATGAGAAAGTGTTCATATCCCTTTCCGAAAACTCTCATTTTCCCATTGTTTAACCAATTTAGAGTTTTGATTCATTCTTTTCTAATACCCCAAAATATATTGTATTATGTGAAATTGACAACTATTGCTGCGGTCAAGAAAGTTGCAAAACTTTCAGTTTGCCAAAATTAAGATTTACACCCCAAATTCTCTACCTTTCATTGACTCGACGTCGTGCAAAGACAACATTGTATACATTTGCCAGGTTTTTACTTCTGATATATCTACAATATCGACATCGATGAATCAAACACATTGTGTAAGATTAGGGTGTTAATCTTTACTTTATTACAATAAAAGTTGTGCCACTTCCTTGACCGCAGCAATATATGTTAAGAAATTTGAAATGAAGTAAGTCAGAGAAAATTCAATTTTGGAAATATGTTCATGCCAATTTCACTTTTTGTATTTCAGGCCCACATTATTGGGGTAAAATCAATACACAGTGGGTGCTGTGCAGTAAAGGAAAGAACCAATCACCTATTGACATAGAACCCAAACATCTACTGTTTGATCCTGGTTTAAAAAATCTCAAAATTAAAGGTAGACAGGTAAATTATTAAATCACCGTAGGTGCACAAGCCATGTTTCATGATAAAAGAACAAATGTGGTCGTCATTATAAACAGAAGTACAACAAATGCACTCAAACAATTGTTTTGAATTACTTTCCATCACTTTAATTTCGTGCAAAAAGACCAAAATGAGTGTAATTATCATATAATGAACTGTTTTGTACTTGAAAGTAATGAATGATTGAAAAAGCAATTCTTTTTATGAATTTTAACTGCGGTACAAAGGTAACGACATGGAATGATGCAACAAAAGCTGAATTAAGTTCTACAATTCATTCACTTTTACTTTGAAAAAGTCAAATTTGTTCATTTGAGCATCAGAACTATTCAAAAATGCAATTTTTTGTTGTTATGGCTAATAGAGTTGAAATACACAAATTGTGATTGGGCTTCAATTATGAAATTTTTGTATAAATGAATTCAGGTAATGACACAATTATTGAACAGAATTGTCAAAAGATGAAATCAACAGGAGGAAAAGAAAACACAGGTGCAAACCATCGGACAAATTATCGACTGAACCAAGCCATTATTGTATAATTTTAATATTCTGTATTATACAATTATTAACTTTGGTATAGGTTGCTGCTTGGATTTATCAACCTGAAAAAAGGCGAGGTGGATATAAACCCCTGCAGCAACCTATTTCAAAGTCAGTAATTTTTTTTATTATATGATTTTAATACAAGGAGTAAATTAATTAAGAAAAATAGAAATTGGAAATTGTTTTCACCTGAACGTCATCACTATTTATTTATTCGTTTGTTATTTTTTTATTATTATTCTTTTGTAATTTATCTTTTTGATAATTAATAGCACATTTTTGCCTTTTATTAACAAATTTGAAACTTTTAACACATGAAATGAAAAATTCACCCAAAAATACAGTTCTCTCTAAAATTAGATTGACAATGGGAATCTGGAATTTTTATTTCTATTTCTAGCCCAAATCGGGTTGACATTACAGTCCACATAACCTGTAGCTATTAATATCACATTTGAGGTTCACATGATACATACTCGTTATCTTTCAAGAGGTATTCAGCCAATTAGGAAACAGAAATAATACAATCATATAATGATAGCATATGTATAATTATAATTCTTGTTGCTACTATTTTTCATTCGTCCCCCCTTATATCATAGTTTGGTTGCTTATACATTTTTGCTATTTGTTGATTTATTCTCTTCACAAAAAGTCATGGCTGGAGGTCAATAAAAGAGAAATTAAAATACTTGTAAATATCTAAAAAAGGATACCTTGAATTAATAGCATATATTTGGTATTTGATTTTATTTTATGATTTGTTTTGTACTACCTGCTAAATGTTTTGTTTTTTGTTTTTTTTCTTTTACATTCTTGAATATCCAAATTAAGCATGTGTTAAGTACTCTAATCTTATTATGTTATTATAATTATTATTATTTTTCTTTTTTTTTCGTTTTTGTTTTGTTTTGTGTTTTTTTCTTTTGCTTCTTTATATGTATATGAAACGTGTGAAAAAGAAATAAAATTAAAGAATTTAAAAAAAAAATTATCGACCGCAATGGTGCTTACTTGGTAAAGGTATCATGTCACCAAAACAAGAAATACGTCCAACGGGTTTCATGTTAAAATATTACTTTATCAATGGAGTATGGATAATTCTGTGTTATTCAGAAATATGTATGTATTCCAAGTAATTATACTGTTTGAAATTTAAACATTTAGGTATCCAAATAATCTTTATTTTATTACTAAAAGGTGTATTTTTTATTTTTATTAATATTATTATTCTTTTTTTTATTTTTGTAAAAACAATGGTATGACCATTTTAAGGGTTGGGAGGGAAATTGAAACTTTGATTTTTGTAGACGCTGACTTCCGTTTAGGTGGATTTCTATATTGAATGAGACTTGCCGTCAAATTTTCTGTGGAGGCTCACTATATATCAAATAACTTAGATGAGAAGTTTCGCTTGATTTGAAACGACAGTTAATGTGCAATGATGCCCCGAAAATGGGCAATTTAATAGCAAATTTATTTTAGTATTTTTTTAACAAAGCCAAATGTGGCAAAATCAATGATGGTATGATATCTACACGCATTAAAAAAAGATTGTTGGTTAAACCGGTGTTATGCCGCGTCGAACATCATCCACAATTGCGACAGTGTCCAGTATGAATGAAGTGAGGGTTATAAAAATTTCTGAAGTTTGGGGAAGTAAATTGGTGTGCAAATGCAACAGACTAACTCACGAACTAAATCTTTGACGTTTACTTAAAACAAAATGCAAGTAAATGACCAATCATGTTTGAAATGTCTATTTAATACAACCATTCACAGCATCATATTTCATAAGGCTGAAAAATAAGAATTGATCTTATCCAATTTCAGTCATTTAAATATAATATGCTAAACTTCTTGATGATGATATTGCAATAAATACAGCAATAATAATGCATGTTCTCTAATTTCTAGAATTTTTAACCAACGCTTGAAAGGTCTGTTGAAAATATTTCTCGTCTCTAGTGAGAGAGCAGATTGCGTGAAATTTCCCTCCAAATCTATTCGGAACATAATCCTAGGTGTTTTACATTATGTCATTAGAGAATCATTTTTACAACTTAAAATCGTTAACTTTGAAACTTCTCACATCTTGTTTAATAAGTTTTCAAATGTTTACAAACTCGGCAAGCCTCGTTTTCAAATATTTACAAAATTATTTAACATGATGTGAGAAATTTCATAATCAACGTAGTTCTCGTTGTAGAAACTATATATCACCGTCTGTACAGCAGAATCGACCTGACCCAAGTCATTCATTTCGGATCATCGATGAACATCATCTTCTCAATCATGGTAAGACCATAAGACCATATCCACAAAAACAAATAAAACAGAATTATGTGGTTTCAAAAGACAGTATCAACAATGATAGTCTTTATTGAAGTCGCTATGTCAGAAACTGAAGGATTGTGGATAAATAACAAAATACCGAAATCACTGTTAATCTATTTTCTGCATATGCGCATTTCGGCAACTTATGTCTCATCAGTATAAAAAAAAATGACTATTTTAGCAATGATGTTATTATTTTAGAGTGCGGTTAGCCAATCAAAATATGTCGATGTACGAAATTAACCCTTTATGCATGAGTGTGTGACACGCAGACTTTTACATGTGTTGAGGCTATGTTAAGAATATGTATGTTTTTGTTTTGTTATTTTTAGATAAATGGAACATTGGAAAATAAAGGAACTGATTTGACTTTCGAGCTTCAGAATTATAGTAAAGTATTCATTTCTGAAGGACCATTATCATATACGTACAGATTACATCAAATAAAATTTCATTTTGGTGGAAATAATTTAATGGGGTCAGAACATTCAGTCGGAGGAAAACATTTTGCTGCCGAGGTAACCATTAGGTTTTATAATGTAGCAAGTAATACGTAAGTGTGCAGTAGATGTAGCTTTATCACTGTAGAAAAAAATTACTCAAAAACTTAAAGACTTCAGAAGAACAGTGTAGTTAAAAATTTCAGAAGACGACAACCGAAATCTCTAATAAATGTAACCGTTTCAAAAAATAAACGACAGCGTGGCTACAATAAAAAAAAATATGTTTTGAAGCAAAATTAATGAAAATTTTTTCGAAGCAATAACAACTGGGTATAACTATAGAAAAGAGTTTACAGGATTTAAAATAAGTTACAAAAGACAACATTATAAATTTCTAAACTCTGTGCAAGATTTAAAATGATCATTTATGGGCTTTGAAAAACTGACCATTAAATATCGAAATAAGATTGAGATGAGAACACAATAAAACCAATTAAATCATTAAAAAAAAGAATGAAACTTACATGAACTTACAGATTTTAATAATATTTGGAGTCACTGACAACCTACTCTGTTCCATTTTGCATGATATTGACGTGGACATTTTTTAACGTTCAAAACACTTCTCCTATTGCAGATATAAGCAAGGGATAAAAATAGCCCAACATCAATCAATCTGGTGGACAAATTATCACCCATTCATGGATTAATGAATACATAAACAAGCAAAAATCTAGAATCCAAGACTCAAAACCACTGCAATTCAGATGCAACACAAATAGAAACTAGATATGCACTTGCTAGCACTAGCCGATATCGTTCCAGACAACTTATTCCATGCTTTCATCTCATTCGTAGCCTCCAAATCTACCTACAAATCATTGTTTAATTGAAATTGAGTTGATATTTGGACATATTTTGGTGGCCATTTTGGAAATGGCGCCGATTCTGATTTTTTTATATACATCAGTTTCTATCCTCTCATTTTATTGAACATTTATTCAGAATATGAACAAATTCAGCAATGCAGTTCCTGAGATATTGGTTCCTCTGTTTTTATCATAAAATGGCGGCCATCTCCATTTTGATTTTTTTTTATGGAATGGATTTCTCCTCATGCTGATCTAAGTGCATTTCAAGTTTCATTTGATTACTTCACACCACTTCAAAATAATCGATCGGACAAAAATTATTGGAAGAAAAATAATAAGAAGAAACGTAGAATAACAACATGTCACCTCGACTTCGTCTGGGATGACATGACATGAACGAAACAAACAAAAATTAGCAAGAACAGAAACAAATTAAAGTACTTGAGGTATCTTCAGCTACTAAGGATGGGTAAGTGTGTTTTGCTCCACGTGTGCAATAATTAATCTATGTTACTGTATACTCTGCGATAATTCAGCTTTATCTAGATGTGATTCATCAATCCATGAATGGGAGAGAATATGGTCTTCCAAACGTTTAGATTTTATCTGCACTGAAGACACATAAGTTGTCGAATGCGCATATCCAGATAGTAAATTCACAGTAACCTCGGTATTCAGTTATTTGCAACATTATCTAATGTACGGAGAAACTCTAGTGGTCGGGCAAATTTGACAATCAACGGAAAAAAGATTATGGTGTCTACAGGTACGGCAAATTAGCCAAGCAAAGTCTGTATAAGCATCACTAAATAAAATAGCTTCCAATAAAAGATATTTAATTGGACAATAAACTCTTTTGATACGCACATTTGATCCGATAACTATGAAAAAGAAAGGAAATGGGGTAAATGTCAAGGAGACAACATCCCACGTCCATTTTCAAATAGGTGTGATTTTAAGCATCAAGCTGGAGATAACATTTTTTTTATTTCTATTCTCCAGTAAATTTCAAGGTGTCGGCCAAATGTCACAGAGACCATTTTCTACAAATCGGGGTATCCAGCCACTATTTTCAAGCCCCGGTGTTCCAATGGGTAAATGATAGAATACATTAAGGGTTATGCTCGTGTTAGGTTGTAGAATATTTGATCAGAGATATAAATTCCAAAAATACACGTTACATTGTGTTTCATTTCTTTACTTTCAGATGCAGATGATGTTTTATAATTCTGATTTATATTCTAATTATACACATGCTGTAAACCTTTCAAGGGGTCTCGTAGTTTTAGCCATTTTTCTGAAGGTATGTTTCCGTTACATTTATTTTAGAAATAAAAAAAAATAATACATAGCTTTGTCTTTATATTATTTTGTCTTGCCTTTTTATATACTATTGGTAATTTGTTCTCTATCAGCTTTTACATACATGTATATTTTCTAAATCTTTTGATTTGATCTGCACTGTAGAGACATATGTTGTAGAAAAGCGCATAAATTCACAGTAACTTCGGTATTTTGTTATTCAACATTTTTATCTAATGTACTTAATTGGTGAGATGTTTTTCAACAATAATTCATACAAATCTGACAGCACAGTTACTGTTTTCCCTGATGATAAAAAGACAACAGTAACACGTGCAAAGACAGAAAATCGCAATTGCAGGCCACATTCCATTAGGTAGATCTACAACAAGAACATAAATAAAAGACAAATCACAAAGGTTAACAACGATATGAACTCGGGTATATCAAAATATGCTACCGACACTAGCAAAAGCTAGCGGCAGAGTTAAGCTGTTTTTGAGTATCAAATATCCCCTTTCTGTTTATATTTTCCCTGTATCATAATAAACATTAGTATAAATTCCAATAGAAGTAGAGTACTACCTAACAGGCGCCCACAAAAAAAAGTAATAAAACAAACGTTGGATAGATAGTACTTACTGCTGAACTGCCGATTAGAACAGTTATATTTGTAACTTACCACTTACGTATTTCCAGATTATATTTCAGTTTAATCGTTTAATATGCAGATTCTTTACAGAAAAAAACACTCAAGATTTGTCATCATACAGAGCGCTATTAAGTCTCTCCTACTTTCTTATTACGACTTAAACTGAAGGGTTTACTTTCTTAATAAATTGAGGAAATTACAGTTCAAACGAATGAATATCATCATAAATAATAGGTTGTTTAAGGGTGATACTATATTGTCAGTGATAATTAAAGCGTTTACGAGCAATACAGATACTTTTGACAAGATTTAGTATATATTAACAAGATAAAACATTTACTTATCTATCCTCTGCACGCCTCGGGGGATAAGCAAGTGCTTAATTAACTACAAATATTCCAATATGTTTTGTGTCAGACATGTTTATTCATAAAATTACAAAGGGCTCCAAAGCCTTTTATATAGAGAAAAACTGTTCCTAACCAACAAACAATATCCAAAAATTAGGTGCACTACAGACACTTTCACTAATTCATCATTCCTTGACCTTCATCATAAAATTGATATCAGAAACAGGGCCTGTAAGTCTCCTTCAATTTGGAAAGTTTCGGAAACTTATATTGTACCCGGAATTTGCATTTCGTACAGAAATGTATGACGTTTCAAACAACTTCATAATGCTTAAGCGTCAATTTTTTACGGGAAACAGTTACGAATTGTAATTTTATTGTGAAATCTCGGTGTCACATGACGAAACTTACGGACCCTATACAATACAAACTTGGCTATGACTTCATTTTTCAAAAAGTTAACTACTCTTTTCTTTGCAGCAACATTCAAACAGTGTTAGCTTACATTGCATCCCCCGTTTGTGCCACTATCTCTGTATTATTCATTTTTGGTTCCCGCTTTCTTTGAAATAAAAATAGGTCAGCTTTTCCAACTTTTCATAAAATGTAACATATCAATTAGCTTTGTAGTGATATTGTAGAAATAGGCATGGGGAGCAGAAATATTATTTAGAACAATTATTTTCTGCAGGATGCAACTTTTTGAATACGCACTTGTACTTAATTGACAGCTTTATTTTGTACATAAGAAATATTCATTGCGACTGTTGACGAAAACCGGTTGCAAACCTCGGAAGTTTACGTTTTTCGCTATTCATGCTTATGCTTGCATATTCTTCAACAGAGTTGTTTTGTTCCGCTCTTTCCGAATTACGGCGCAGTGACCACATTGAAAACCCTTTACAGGATGGTCCTTTAATCATATTATAAACATGACAATAAAGACATCACACAAAAGGAAACAATTAGAATAATATACAGGATAAATCATACATTAAATGTTTTTTTTTTAATTTTGCACACTGTTGTGCTCGTTTATTGGACGATTTTAAATTGTTCCTTTCACAAATTGTTCTACAAAGAGTACCCTTTGAAGAGTTGCTGCTGTATAGGGTATAGATATATTTATTAATTCTTTTTTCTTTAGATTACAGATAATGAAACGCATACAGAACTTTTAAATATAACGTCAAATTTAGGAAATGTTAAACATAAAGGTAAGAGTAAAATAATTGAACAGCAGACTATTTAGGGTACATTTTCAAAAGAACAGTCAATAAGCTAGCAGGTTGTATTCTTTTTAAAGCTTAAGTGCACTCGCGACTGGAGTTTAAATAGAATGTGAAAGTCTCATCATGAGGCACAAACGATTTACGATAAAACTGCCTTTCAAAATTTCGTAGTGACGTCTTGTTCTCACGAAGTCTAAGGATTTTGATGTCAAATTTGTGTTCTCATGTCGGGAAAATTCATTTACGGCTTTTGTACATCCAATTAGTTTAATTTTGTTAGGAACAGAAAGACATACAAATTGCCGAAACTGAAAGCATGAAATTTAAAATCATTGTCATTTTTTATTCTTGCATGGATATTTTATACTTTTTTTCGTTTTATGACCAAGAGATGTTTTGTTTTCATTGATCTGAACTATAACAAGTGCTCTTTATGTATTTTAAAGGTGCATTAAAAGCCTTACCCCAAGACAAACTGGGGGTAATCTGTCGATTTTTAAAACTTTTGCTTATATGTCAATGATAACTAGAAAAATATGCATTATACAATTTTATTCAATTAACCTGTCTACCATAAAATATTTAAACTGAACACAGATGTAATTTACTAAGTAATTTTTTTTTCAAAATTTATGTTGATTTGTTCTTGCAGGAGACAAACTAGAACTCAGTTTTATAAATTTGATAAAGCTGATTCCCAATAGTCATCAGTATATGACTTATGAGGGATCAATTACGCAACCAGGATGTCACGAGACAGTCACGTGGATTATAATGAACAGACCAATCATTATTCACAGAGATCAGGTAAACGGCATTGAAAATTTTGATGAATAATTTGGCAATTTAAAAGGTATAGTGTCTTGTATCATTAAGGCTGCGTTATTGAAAATGTAAGACACAGAAATTTGTCATTTTTACGGGATTTTGATTAAAAAATATGTTTTGTACACCACCAGACGGCAATTGACGTTTGCCATTTCTAAGCAGCTTTTCATGACATAAATAACTAAATACCGAAGTTACTGTGAATTTCATTTCTGCATATGCGCATTTCGACAACTTATGTCTCTTCAGTGCAGATAAAATCTAAACGTTTGGAAGACCATAACCTCAAAGATATGTCAAAACTGATAGAGAACAATTAACCAAT
>MJUU01039150.1:110265-122628 GCA_002080025.1 Modiolus philippinarum
GTGTTTCTCATCCAACATACAGGGTATTTTCAAACGGAAAAGAAATGTATCTAGTGTTATTAAATGTAAGCACTTTTGTGCTGAAAGTTGTTAATAAATTGCTTTCAAATATTTTTACAAAAGATCATGCAAATGAGATCATTGAGATTAGACAGGTTTCCTCATTGCTTATACATTTGTGTGACAAACACTGACATTAATGCCAACGCTAATATTTGGTAAAGGGTCCTGTAATAACTGAAAATTGATTCAAAGTGAACATCTTGCTTTATAGTCTTTGCTAAAACTGGTAATTTTCTATACAAAACAACGAAGTGTTTTCATAACAACGCGGTCTTGTGACGGGTGTACACTAAAAATCCGTTCTTCCAGTAAATGGATAAATTGTTTTATAAGTTAATGCCGTAAAATTATACTGAAATTTGTGAATCTTTGTGAATCTTTGTTAATTCCATGAATTGGAAAATCGTGAGTCGCCATATATTAAAAGGAAAGCCAAAATTATCCAAGGACAGAGATATTGCATGAGGGAGATACTACTTACATTTAAACTAATTTTCCAAAAATTTAGATATTGAAAGTTTTAAAGTACAATCTTTCATCAAAATTTCAACACTTTGACTAATGTATTATGTTTGCTGGAGATTGAATGGAATCTTCACTAGGGTAGTGTTATTCAACTCACTTTCATGGATTACTGAATGTTCTCTAATGATATCCTAAGTTTAAACCTTTTCTGATCCGTTAGATAAATTTCCATATTCAATATATGTTGATTAAAGCTCCGTACTATTTCCCGCCAAATCTATTCAGAATATAAAGCCGGTGTTTATCATTTGTCATCAGAGAAAAAGATTACATCACTTTATTCCAATTATCACCATATTTCATCCACCCTCGATAGTTAAATTTAAAAATTTTCAAATGCTCGGCAAGCCTCGAAATTTTAAAATTTTACTATCTCTGGTGGATAAAATATGGTAACGAACTGGGTCTTGTGGTGTAATCTATATTATGTTTATTAAAGCAGCAGTAGTGTCGGATTCTCTAGTTGGTTTGTTTATTACGTTTCTGAAATTATACCTCATTATAATTTCCCCTGAATTTCCTTCGCCCTTCGCTCGAAAGATTGATTATGCATAAGTATGGAGAAATGTCTCACTATATATTTAGTCAGTATTCATTTGTGGTTTTATACGACCACAAACAATTTGCAGTCATATTTTGGTCAGCATTCTTATCTATGGACAGCATTATTTTATACTGATTAAAAAACTACTTGCACTGGTCTGCTCATTAGTGCTTAGTGTACGCCTGTATCAACTTGTCTGTCTGATCTTCATCTAGGATGGTACTGCCTAATGATATTTAATATATTGATAGGTCAAATAAGGGTAAGTCAGGTGATTCATGCCCTTACGTTGTCATGGTGACTGTTTCCATTAATAGCAGCATTGTCATTAGAGCAACAATTGAAGGATATGTAGTAAATACACATAATTCAAAGGCAGTCTATATACATGGTAAAACAGGTAACGGAAACAACGGCAGTAGAATACCGAAGGAACAAAGCACAAGATTACACAAATCCAAGTCCAGAGACAAGGCAAAAGCAAGAACACCAAAAGACGGAAGACCAAAGACACCAAATGCCCACAAAACACACGAACATTACATATACAACACAAAAAACTAAAGCACTAACAGTGTGAACTCTCAATAAACAAGAGTGACATCAGGTGCCCCAGAAGGGTAAGCATGTCCTGCTCTGTGCACAGCACCCGTCACACTGTCAGTGGGTCAATCCAAGGTAAAGTCAAAACCGGTAATGTCAAATCAGGGAAGACGCGAATCTAGCTGAACATGTCAGTTTTTATTTGTGACACTGACATTTCATATCTATCTATGATGTCGTGGTGACGGCCGCAGAATTTCTAAAGGGACGAAAGTAACAAATGCTGAACATATTCCTGACTCAGCAGTTTATGTGACACTGCTTTTGCTCTTTCCACAAAGTCGCTGTACGTACTGCACGCTCTACAGTAAACAATTAATTGTGAAATATATACTCCATATGCTTGGAATGCAGGTATATTGCTGCAGAGAAAGGGAAAGTTCACAATTGGAAAGTCAAAATCATCGCGTTTGTCATATAATCTAGATTTCAGACGTCCATATTCGTCAATGTATAACAAAAGGTCAAGGTATGAAGCCGAATCGGGTGTATCGGTTGTCTCTTTAATTTCAAGTTCAGTGGGGTAGATACGATGTAAATATTCTTTAAATCTTGGGTTATAAAGAGAAAGTATATCGTCTATATATCTGAAGCTGAAATTAAAAGACTGGGCTAGTTGTTTTTGTTTCTGTTGTATCAGCCCTTGTGAAAACTGCTTCATACAAAAAAAGAAAAGGTCAGCTAAAAGTGGCACACAATTTGTTCCCATAGGAATCCCTATTGTCTGTTGAAAAACACGGCCTCCACATTCAGCAAAAATGTTTTCGATAAAAAATTCAAGCATCATAATCACGTCATTTTCACTGTATTTCTTGTTTGACTCAGTGTGGTTCTTTACAAAATATGTTTTATCTTTTCCTATTACCAGATAGGAATACCTGCGTTCTCCGTTTTTGGTACAGAAACATTGATGTATCAGATCGGAAATTACTGTTTTAAGTTTATTATGGGGAAGAGTTGTATGAACGGTAGAAAAATCAAAAGCTTGAATGCTATTTCAGTATGCGAGACAATGCTTTTATCGGTGTACTTTACCTTGAAGTCAGCATGACGCTTTTAATGATGAGCTTTGTTCATTCTCTATGGGAAGTTACAGACAACCCCTAGCACAGGTTTGAGTGGAATTATTTGCTTATTGTCGAACAACGCTATATCTATGCTCTTCATTACCCATAAGTGCGTGGTATTCACCAAGAATATGAAATAAAAGGGACCACAGGAAACACCTACAATGGCTGAAAATTATAATTACATGCCACAATCTGCTAGGGAAATACACAGGAATAACATAGATGAGACAAAAGACAAACGTAAACAACTATAGGAACTCGGGACAGCCAGACTTGGTACCGGCACTAGCAAAAGCCAGCGGTAGGGTTAAACCGGTTTATGGGTACCCAAACCTCCCCTTTATCTGTCCTGTTTCCCTATAGTATAGTAAACATACGAATAAAATCCAATACAGGTAGACTACTAACTCCATGACCACAATCTTGAAAGGAGAGAATATGACAATACGTAATTTTGAAAGATGGGTCAAGGGGTGCTCGCCGCTAATCTTCCGGCTTGCTAAAGGAGCCTAGTCTGCTGTTAGAACACTGTCGTACTACGGAAGAAAAATCAAACCCAAAACTTCCCGCAGGATTTAGTCAAAAATCATCATATATTTCAGTAGACATCGGCAGTATCAGTGAGAGGCCAGTATGTATGTAAAATTTTCAGGTCACTAGATCTCAAAGCTAAATTAACGGATATATGTTTACTGGCAAAATGTTGTACATGTACAACCTATTACATGTACAACCGATTACATCCGTTCTCCGACAAAAAAGACATACAAAAGACAACCACAACATTTAAACAACCACATTGCACTCAACGTGTCAATAGAAATAAAATATGGCATAATGAAATAGTGAGATGTTGGTACTATAAACAGAGAGGTCAGGGTAATATAGGGAAATTACAAAAAATATATATATAATTTGAAAGTATTTAAGTGTGTCCATAATTTGGTAATCATGTCTTACTTCAAGAAGATGATAATGGTCAGTGTCCTTATCGATCTTTCTCTCGCATATAGTAATGAAGATAATATGTGAATGGCAAAAATATGTTGATAGGAGGACATTTGTAATGGATACATTCCTGTTTTTGGCTATGAAATCTTTAAATTAGTGTGACAAGAATAATCTAAAATTTGGTTCAAGGGTCCATCGTAGTTTCTAACATTTTGCGTCGATTCTGTTGGAACGTTAAAACGATTTTTCGAGAAAGGGGGGTGGGGGTCCAATCCAGAGTGATGCCAAGTATTCAGTGTCAGCATTTAACTTAAAGCACTTAAGCTTTTATCTGAGAGTGTTTTTTATGAAATGTTGACTTCTAACTATTTTTAATCTAATCAACCATATATAATTTCTTTAAATTGCCGCAAAATTTACAAAAATTCCAGAACTTAAATGTTAATGTCATATTTAAATTACCATAATTTCCTCGTTTTACCATTTAACTAAATGGATACTAAAATCGGAAGCTACTAAATGTAAATGTAATACAATTTATTACAAACTGAAATACATCTGATGGGCAATTTCGTTATAAAAAGTATTAAATTCATATTTGCTCTCCCAATGATGTTGCATTACCAAGCACCGTAAATAGTAATCACAAAATCTTAACATATTTTGCAGTTAAGTTCATGTTTATTAGAACATATTCTTAACTTGATAGAGAAATTAATCTTCTAAAGAAGTCATAATAACGATATCAATTCAGAACAGACAACGAAGATTGCTTCTTGAACTTAAAGGGCCTTTAAACTTCGTCTTAATGTATGTCATAAAGGTAATAAAAATGGTTTAGAGTGCAGCTCGAAGGCATTTTTACCACTTTTTTTCCCAGACACAAGAAAGACATATACTAGTAGTTCGTGTGTTCCTAGTTCGGAGTAAATGGAATACGGGAAATGATATGAGAGAGTAAAGGTAAAGACAACGAGAGATTGAGCAGCCTATTTCACTCACAAGAATTAAAGTAAATATTTAAAAAATGGCCGTAAGGGGTCGTTAATTATACATTGAGTTAATATACATCTTGAATAATTTTTTGGAATTTTTTTTTAAAAGTGTGTGAAATATTTCTTATCGTGAGTCAAGGTTTTTCAATGTAAAAAAATGTCAAATTTTGCAGATCCATACAGTTTTCTTAGTTTTCCTAAACATAATTGTGTCCGTGATTTAAATTATAGATTTCATGAAGAACTAAAAAAAGCGTCTCTTCCAAATTTAACACTGTCAATGATCACTCGTATTAACTTAAAAAAACTGTTGTCAATGCAAGCATACATATCAAACTTTTTAAGAAGACTGTTATGCTTTCATGTGACGTATGACATTTGAATGTCCATGAAAATGCAAGTTCCGTTTCCGGTTGTGTGATGTTTATTTACGGTATGAAAATGGCAAGTTCTGGTTTTGCGAAATGTACAGGATACCTACGTTTGATTCAGTATTTATAAACAATGCTTATTTAGTTCGCGTTGATTTTTCACATTTTTTTTCTTCCATAAATATTAGAACAGTGACTTCGGTATTAAGTGATTTGCATATCAAAGTATTTATGAAAATTTCTGAAAAAATCATTTCTGTTGATGCAGTACAAAAACATTTGTAATTGCTATCTTAAATAGACCTTTTGAAAACACTTTGTCTAGTACTGTAAATTTGTTTAAAATGTACCATAATTAGAACTGCTTTCAGTACATACTTAAGTGCCGTCTTGAGCTAAAGACCTCCAAACAACAAAATACCGAAATTACTGTAATTTAATGTTAGCGTATGAGAATCTATATTTTTGCTCATTGTTGAAGGCCTCGTGATGACTTCAAGATGAAGAACAACAATAAAAGCGTTGTTCCATTGCTGTGTTTCACCATGTATTTGTAGAGATTTTGTCTCATTTGCATTTACTCCATATCCCTTCTTTATTAATTTAAGACAGGAGTTTGTCTCTCCTGCAGTGTGGAGTCCGTAAAAAAGATTCCACGTTTGAGAGTTGTATGCTCTATATACATTACAGTTATTTCTCATATGAATGCACTATCATTCTTTCAAATTTTGGCTTTTTAATTTCTTTGTAATTCAAAATTGTTTTTCCGACAACCTGTTTATTGTGCCCACGTCACATGATTTTATTATGACAAGTTTTCTTACAATTGGGTCGATGAGGTCCCTGTGGTTGTTTAAATGTTGTGATCGTCCTCTACTAGTTTTTTTGTCGGGAAATTAATGAAAGCGATTGTAAGAACACTCTGCCAGATAAGTTTATGTTTGTTGACAATGTCGCATCCATAGATCAAAGGAGAAAAAGACATGAATGTAGCGTTGCTCAGCAATAAGAAAAGAATACGGCTCAAACCGGTGCTAGGGGCCGTCTTGAACTTGCTATGAGGTATGAGTAATGCTCATTGTTGAAGGCCTCATGGTGACTTCAAGATGAAGAACAACAATAAAAGCGTTGTTCCATTGCTGTGTTTTACCATGTATTTGTAGATATTTTGACTCATTTGCATTTACTCCATATCCCTTCATTGTTAATTTTGAATGATACTTAAACGTTTTCTTGCATTTTTGTTCTAACAAATGAGAAATCTTTACATATTGAAATCTTATTTTCTTCAACAAAATATTTCTTTTGATGAGGTCACACAGAAAAGTATTTTGCAATTTTGATCTTCCGAGTTAATAAACCTCATGAAAACACTATTTCGATTAAATACAGAGATGAAAATTTTACAATCAGATAGCGCTAAAATGTGTTTTTAAAGGGGTCAAAATCTGCTAATTGAATTCATTCTATATTGTTTTCATTTTGACGGAAATCGACAATGATTGACAGATTCAAGTTAATTTAAGATAAACTTTCTAAAAGACTAAATGAAATCTATTTATTCCAGTACAGCAATACGGGATGATTCTTTTGATAAATAAATGGGGAATTTTGAGTTCAAGCACATTGACACTTAACGAAACTTTCATTAACACAAATGCAAAAGACTAAATGAAATTTTCAATTCATTTTGTTTTATTAGATTTTACGACTGCCTTAAAACGTAATGAAGAGAAACAAAAACCGATTAGAAAAGAATCTAAGACTGATTAAATCACTGAAAATTCAAAAATAGGCAAACAAGTAGATGGTTCTTTTGCATATCCGTCTTTTTACATGTGATATATATTTGTTACACGTTGTAGTATAAAAACTTTCCGAATGAGCCAACAAACTAAAGTAAGCAACCCTTAACAGATAGTAAAATACATATTGTAATAAAATGTACTGGCTTTCTGCAATTGTCCCGGATTCCCTTATATTTATATTGAAAAAAATGTAAACATGCAGACGCGTTCTGTCGTATTTCTGAAGATGGGAAAATGAGGTCTATATGGGATGTTATCTCCTTGACATTTACCCCATTTCCTTTCTTTTTCATATCTAAATCTAAAAATTAGTGTAGATTGTGTTACTTCTCCAAATAGTTTCTTATTATATAGAAAGAATTAACACGACATATAGACTGCCCAAGGGTAAGCGACGTGGACTAACACTCGGATAATGCCAGAGCCGTAGGAGAGTGTATTATTGATGCGTCAGTCCATATTGCTATCCCGACGTCAGTCTATATGATTATATAGGGAGAACTATCTTCAAGGCCAAAATAAACCCTTTGTCATGACGTTGTTTTTTTATTAAAACAGTACATCAGATATTTCAAGTGCACATTTCTACGAAATTAGTACAAACAAATTGTAAACAAATCTGAAAAGGGATCAAATTCATCATAATGTTTTATTTTTACAAAACAAACTATTTCATGCAATTCAGTACATCTCCAGATTATGCAGAATGCAATTTGAATATGCAATCAAAGAAACGAAACTATCACAGACGTCATTGTGTAGCTAGAATCGCTAAGATATATTGCTCGATGAGGTCTATTGCGCGGTGAAGTCTAGTGTCTTACATTTGAACTTTATAAGGAAATCTGCAACTTCTTATACTATGCCCCAGTCATTGATAGATATTTGACAAAAATTACATTCACAGTGAAAAAAATATCAGCAAGGAAACCAAAATGGTCGGTATATTTTTATAATATTGGTCAAATGCATTTCCATTACCTTTGATAAGTCATTTATGTGTTACATTGAATTTTTCTACTTCTTGATAAGTTGACAGCCAGAAAAGACTCATTATTTCCCTTTTATTTGTTTTTTTTTAATATATGATATAAGGTAATAAAACAGTTAACATTTGTCCCTTGGTACTGGGAACCACACAAGTGTTCTATTGTGTGCCTCAGGCAATAGAACACTTTGGTGGTTCCTAGGACCCCGGGACAAATATTATGGTATGTTGCCTGCATACCCATTAATAACTGTATATTGATTGTATCTTCAATTCAAACCCTCCTAACAAAGTGAACAAACTGGGTTCCTTCTAAAGCAGTCAACACTAGCACATACTTTATGATCTTGTTTGGCCATTTTGATCTTATTGCGATCTCGTCAGGCTTAACATTTTTTTCAAGACAGTGCAAGATATTCAGTCGTAGTTTAAGATAATTTCTTTCAAGGACAATCAAGACCTGTTCAGTTTATCAAAATCAAACAAGATATCTGCGTTCAAGGGCGATCAAGATGTATTCAGTTTGTATAGATCAAACAAGATCAAACTTAACTCGTCTTGATCGTGCATGAGCACAATTAACAAGTTAATATTAATTGATCTCAAACTATCTTAACACGTCTTGATCGTCTTTGAAATCAATCATTTTGAAAACCAACTTAAAATCTTACCCTGTCTTAACAAATTTGTGTTAGGCCTGTCAAGATCGTGATAAGATCAAAATGGCCAAACAAGATCGAAACATATCTGCTAGTGCAACCAAAATGAAGACAGGTGACTCTTAATTTATTTACTTGATTTATTGTTGTATTGTATACTTAATTGTTTGCATTTTATTATGTCACATTTTATAATGTCACATATATATTAATACGTATGATGGCAATACAAATTTTGAATTGAATTCAATTAAAAATATACATTAATAAAAGAAGAAAGAAATAAAATAAAAGGGAAAACCGGGTCAACGAGTTTTGATTGCCACTGGAAAAATGTAGAAATGGGTAGGGATAGGAAATTACCTTTCTATACAATCCCCAGTTGATATGTTCTCTTTAGAAAAAATATAGGAAGGATCTTTATACTTTCCACACGGTTCGGCTACAGTGGTCAGGATTTCCGTTTTATGACCCGACTATCCCACATAAACAGGCCCATTTTCCTTTCCACCACCTGGGGATGCGACTGCCAGCCCTTCAACTAGGCTCCTGAAATTCAGATGCCGGGAAAAGGGGGAGGGGGAGGGGGAAAGAATATCTTAACTAAAATCATTGAAATAATATACGAAGCAATATTTATATTTTGCACGCTCTCCACTTACATGTTATCGATGCTGATAATCTACAAAAAGGGTTGTTTTGAATGTGTTTCTTTTGAGCGATGAACTTATTCCTCGAGTGGTCCCAAAATATATCGATCGAATCTTGAACATAATTGTGGCTTGTGCCGAAAACAAATTTGCTTCTTGTAATAATATGGGGATATTTGAACAAGGGCTCCATAACTCATTGCAAGCCTAAAGGATAGTGAGTAGAGCCCGGAATCTAGTGGTTAAGAGTCAGAAGCCTTGTTAGTAGAGCCCTAATTTCCATGTTCAAAAAGAGTAGAGGCCGGGCCCAGAGCCAGTGTTATTTCCCTAAATAACAAGATACAAAATACTCTTTTTCAATTACAATAATTTTTGCTTTTTGTGAAAAGAAGCTTTCTCAAAGTTTCAAGATTCTTTTCTTCTGATTGAAATACTTTTCGTATTTCAAGAACACTTTCATGAAATTACAAATGAAATTATTTTTTGTCGAATGTTGAAATTACAAGATTAATAAAAATAATGTTACGTGCGCTAAGCAGGCTTCCGTAATTTCGAATGTATTTTGTAGACACGCATTTCGTATATATATATTTGTACTCTTTTACCTGAAATGTTTTTAAACAAATAATAGCAACACTATACTTTTCGCATGTAATCTTATTCCATGCGAAAAGTATAGTGTTTTACGACTGGAGTTTGTCTCTCCTGCATTATGGAGTCCGTAAAAAGATTCCTCGTGCGACAGATATATATTTCAGTTATGGTGTACCTGTGCATGAGATAATTTCTCATATGGATATACTTTACATACTTTCAAATTTTGGCATTTGTTGTTGTAATTTCAAAATGTTATTCTGACCACCTGTTTAAAGTGCCCACATCTCACTATTTCATTACGCCAAGTTTTCTTACATTCGACTTGATGAGTGCCCTAGGTTTGTCTATATTATTTTATCGTCCACTGGCTAAAGACAATAGTGCTTTTGTTGGGCAAAGGATGACAGTGATTGTAAGAGCACTTTAATTTGCCAGTTAAATTAATATTTGTTGACAATCCCGCACCTATGACCAATGAAGACATGGATGTAGCGTTACTCGACAATTAGCAAAGAATTTCGCTCAAACCGATGCTAGGGGCCCGGCCGTCTTGAACTTACTATGAGGTATGAGCAAAGCTCATTGTTGATTTCAAGATGAAGAACAACAATAAAAGCGTCGTTCCTTTGCTTGTTTTTTACCATGTATTTGTAGAGACTTTGTCTCATGTGAATTTACTCGATATCCTTTCATTCACCATATAAAAAGGAAATACATCTTCAACATATTTTTTTTATAATTCATAGACTTTATGAGGCAAACACGCAACCTTCCAGAGGATTTTGCACAGCTTGAACTCAAATTAAATTAAATTACAGAAAAACAAAGGTTAAACAAGTCCAAAAACGTTCAAGAAATTTAGATATTTTAAATGATAAAGACATGAATAATTCATCAAGCTATTTATTTTAAAAGCAAATCCTTTGTTTTGTAACATTAAAGAAAACCATAAAACCTTCTATTTAATGAAAACTGATGACTGGTTGTATTCACACGCTATTTCTTTTGACATGGAATTCTAACATAATAATCTCGGAAACTTTTATTTCCTTATTATTATCAGTTAGCAAAATCTTTGAATACTGCATGAGATTTGTTCTTATTTTGTCAGTTTCAATTGTCAGTTTCAATCTAGCTTCATGTAATCAACATGTCTTTATATTTATTGCAATATTTCTGAAATGTTCAAAAAGACGAAATGGTAGGATGTTCCATGTAACAAAATTAATTCTATTGTCCCACAGCTTTATCTCAAAGAGGTAGCGTCCTGTGTCCGACACTGGGTTAAAAGTTATAAGAGGGATGATAAAATTTAAAAATGGTGCACTGTAATCAGGAAAGACCCAGGTTATTGATGCTATTGTCAGATTCTTTACTAACTGGGGTTAGCTATTTCCGCCAGTAAAGGCAACTTTGAGTTACATTACTGATAGCATTGTCGGATTGGCCATGGGCTGAAATCACTTTCCATGCCCCCCTCCCCCGACTTCCCATCTAGACCAATTCTTTGTTGAGTTCTCGTATGTCCCCTCTTCAAAATAAAACATGTAAACATGACCATTACCAGCACGAAAAGTCAGAATGGGCTACTTTTATAGTAAACCTGTTAAATTTACTTTTTGTACCTAACTTATCAGTTGTGACATAAGGTTGACAAATAACATCATTAAAATCCATTTTTTTTTATTTTATATGTCAATTTTTTTTAAAAAAGGGGATTTTCGAGATTCTCTCTATATGCTCTCTATATTTTTCAGTTATGGTGTACTTGTGCGTGAGAGAATTTCTCATATGGATATACTATTGATACTTTAAAATTTTGGCAATTATTTTTGTAATTTTCGAAATGTAATCCAGACCACCTGTTTTAAGTGCCCACATCTCACTATTTTATAACGCCAAGTTTTCTTACATTTGACTTGATGAGTGCCCTGTGTTTGTCTATATGTTGTAGTTGTCCACTAGCTTCAGACACTAGTGCTTTTGTCGGGCGAAGGATGACAGTGATTGTAAGAGCACTTTGCCAGTTTAATTGATGTTTGTTGACAATCCCGCATCCATGACCAAGAAAGACATGGATGTAGCGTTGGTCGACAATTAGCAAAGAATTCCGCTTAAACCGGTGATAGGGGCCGTCTTGAACTTACTATGAGGAATGAGCAAAGCTCATTGTCGAAGGCCTCATGGTGACTTCAAGATGAAGAACAACAATAAAAGCGTTGTTCTTTTGCTTGTTTTTTACCATGTATTTGTAGAGACTTTGTCTCATGTGCATTTACTCCATATCCTTTTATTCACCATTTCAATATTTTAAATATAATGATTTCCCAATGTAAGGATCGTAAAAATCTGAATATGTATGTTTTAATTGCCTATGCAGCATTATTTTATGATGTCTTAGCAACAAATTGAGATTAAAATATTTTGTTTCAATCTTTTGTTAGCTTCGCAAATGTCCAAATAAGCAGCCCCCCCCCCCTCCGAAAATTTTAGGAAAAATTCTAAATACCCATGCTATAAATGCTTTAATATCATGTTT
>MJUU01039153.1:0-18741 GCA_002080025.1 Modiolus philippinarum
CTTTAATGCCAAATATCGTTGTTGCTAGGGCCCTTGACCTTTGACCTTTGGATAGTTTCTTTCTATCTCTAATAGTTTTTGAGATATAAGCAATAAATAGGCAAAAAACACCGAAATCGGACCCTAAAAACGGTTTTTGGGCCACAAGTTCAAAACCGTTGGTCCAATAATTTTGGACCCAATTTTACAAATGTAGGTCTTGATAAGACACACATTTTCTCCATTACATTTAATCAGCTATCTATTACGGTTTCTGAGTTTAGCTGCTAACGAGGTTAAAGGTCAAGATCAAAGGTCACCGATGACCTTCAACCTGGCACTCAAATTGAAGGTCTTTTCATGCTGATCACTTTAAACATATATGTTTACTATATTATCTGTAAGCGTTTAAAACTTATTCGCAAAAACCAATTTACGGAAACGTGTCAAGGGCTATAACTCAAAAACGGTTCGTCGCAGAGTTTTTGCTCAATTGAATCAAATGTAGATCTCAATGAGAGGAACATTTTTGCCATATAACGTTTTTTTTTTTTTTAAATTTTTTTTATCGTTTGCGAGTTATCGCGATAACAAAATTTCAAATAGCCGCCATTTTGAAAATAGCGAACGAAAAAAATTTTTCACCCCTTTTTTGAAAGCTACCTGGAAACCAAATTTCATCAAAATCCTACAACTTTGAGAAATTTGCATATTTAGGGGTCAAAAAGGCGTAACCGGGGTCGTGACCCAAAAAGATTTTTTTGCATGACAAATAATTACAAATCATCCTGAGGATGAATGAAACATTTTCCCCACCTCAGATTTTTTTATATCGGTTACGGTTATTGAGTATATCTGCTAACAAGAAAAAACATGTTTGGGGAGATAACTCTGTTACTAAAATAGACTTTGCTCGTTGGGTGATTTCGGAAGAGATTTTCCAACTTCCAATTACTACGCGAAGTTTCGTAATGATACGTCAAAAGGTTTTCCGTACAGAGGCCTTACGGAAGAAGAAGAATAATAATAATTATTAAAAAGTCAATTGTTCAGAGAACAATTGCAAGGTCTTTCATCAGTTTTCACCATGATTTGATGTTAGCGTTTGATTTTGTTATCTATTTCAGTCAAAAATGTGATGTAAGTAAAAGTTGTGAACTTATTTAGGCTTTTGCTAAGGACCTTTTTCGATAATAAGTTTGTTGCTAAGGACAGGAAAGTCACTTCCGGTGGGCAATGTCATTTCTTTCCTCTTCACAACATTATAATGATTTGTGGATCCGGTTGCTAGGGACTTTCATGACAAATATTGTTGTTGTCAGGGACCTTCAGTCTCTGACCTTGACCTCATTTTGTTAGCCATATTGTACTGAACATTTTTTCTGTATATATAACTCAAAAACGGTTTGTCGTAGAGGTTTTGTTCTATTGAATTAAATGTAGATCGCAATGAAAGGAGGATTTTTGCAATATAATGTTTTCAGAAATTATTTATCGTTTCCGAGATATTGCGATAATAAAATTTCAAATGGCGGCCATTTTGAAAATGGCGGCCGAAAAAAAATTGATACCAGATTTGTTATCAGGACCATCAGAGCTACCTGGAAACCAAATTTGGTGGAAATCAGACAACTTTCAGAAATTTGCATATTTAGTAAAAAACGCGTAACCGGGGTCGCGACCCAAAAATTTTTTTTTGCGTGATAAATCATCCTGAGGATGAATCGAACATTTTCCCCCATTCAGAATTTTGATATCGGTTACGGTTTATGAGGAGATCTGCTAACAAGATTAACCGTGTTAGGGGAGATAACTCCGTTACTAAAAATAGATCGATATGCTTGACTGAGTTTTGAAGTCCCGCAGTGATATCGATTCATGACACCAAGAGTCGAAATGATATGTCGCGTAGTTTTTTTACAGCGATTGCGGCGGAAGAAAAAGAATAAAAAAATATAATAATCCGAAGAATTACCCTAAGGTCTTTCACATGTGGTAAAAGACCTTAATAATAATTAAAAGGTCAATTGTTCAGAGAACAATTGCAAGGTCTTTCACCAGTTTTCACCATGAGTATATGGTTTGGTTTCATTCTGATGTCTATTTCGGTCAAAAATGTGATGTAAACAAAAGTTCTGACCTTTATTAGTCTTTTGCTCAACGGTTGCTAAGGACATGAAAGTCACTTCCGGTGGGCAATGTAATTTATTTCCTCTTTACAACATTACAAACCTTTTTGCATATGGTTGCTGAGGACTTTTATGTCAAATAACGTTGTTGCTAACGACCTTGACCTTTGACCTTGACCCCATTTTGTCGGCCAAATTGAACTGAACATTTTATCTTATTATAGTTTAATTGTATCTTTAATAGTTTTTGAGATATAAGCAAAAAACCCTAAAATCGGACCTCGAAAAATGGTTTTTGGGCCTTAGGTCCAAAACCAATGGTCAAATTATTTTGGACCCAATGTACCAAATGTAGATCTTAATAAGGCTAACATTTACTCCAATACATTTAATCAGCTATCTAATACGGTTTTCGAGTTTATCCACTAACAAGGTTCAAGGTAAAAGGTCAAGGTCATAATATACCTTTGACTTTGACATCATTTGAAAGGTCAAGTCTTGCCATGAACATTAGTGAAGGTTTCAGGTCTCTACGCCTTATCGTTTGGGAGTATTTAGCAATAATTAAAGCTCAAAATCTCTCAAAGGGCAATAACTCATACAAAGAGTCGTCGATTCTCTTTGGACCAAATGTAACAAAGTTGTGTCTCGTGAAGATGAACATTTTTCCCATTACATTTAATCAGCTATCTGTAAGTGTTTAAAGGTTATTCGCGAAAAACCGATTTACGCAAACGCGTCAAGGGCTATAACTCAAAAACAGTTCATGGCAGTGTTTAGCGCCTATTGAATCAAATGTAGATCTCAATGAGAGGAACATTTTTGCAATATAATGTTTTCAGAAATTTTTTATCGTTTACGAGATATCGCGCAAACAAAATTTCAAATGGCCGCCATTTTGAAAATGGCGAACGGAAAAAAATTTTTGACCCCGGATTTGTAATCAGGACTATCAAATCTACCTGGAAACCAAATATCATCAAAATCCAATAAATTTGAGAAATTTGCATATTTAGGGGTCAAAAACGCGTAACCGGGATCGCGACCCAAAAAATTCTTTTTGCGTGATAAATCATCCTTAGGATGAATCAAACATTTTCCCCCTTTCAGAATTTTGATATCGATTATGTTTTATGAGTTTATCTGCTCACAAGATAAACCTTGACTGGGGAGATAACTCCGTTACTAAAAAAAGGGTCAGATCAATTGGGTGATTTTTGTCGAGTCGATGCAAGACCGGTTTGTCACACCAAATATCGAAATGATATATTGCGTCATTTTTAGGCATCGGCCGGCGGAAAAAAAATAATAATAAGAATCATAAGAATTACAATAAGGTCTTTACGACCGAGTCGTGAAAGACCTTAATAATAATAATAATCAGAAGAATTACTATAAGGTCTTTCCGACTGGAGTCGGGAAAGACCTTAACTAGTTATAACTGTGTTCGCAAGCGAAACACAAAAGGCTCCCAAAAGAACTCCTATATCTGATTGCTGAGCATTATTGAACCCACTATCAAAAAAAAAAATTGAGCAGGGGTTTCCCTTATATTCTTTCTTATACATATAGCCGTAATAGAAATACAATTATCAACAATGTATACTATTTTATCAAAATTTCAATTTTTTATTATGGTTTCCATGGCAACGGTACTAATTTTCAAATTAAACTTTATCTGACATCACATACAACCTCCCTATGAGTTTTGATGCACCTATTGTAAATAGTTTTTGAGTTGCAGTGAAAACATTCCAAATTTCAATTTCCCAAAGACTTAACATAGGACAACCCGAGCCCTTTTTGAGCCCCCAAATGTACCCTTTAATGACCCTCTTTCAAAAACAAATTATTGATTGTACATCTACATACATTGGGCTACTATCCTACAAAATTTGAAAGCTCTAGGTATTATAGCCTCTGAGATCTGGTTCGGACGATTTCATTGCGACGAAAAGAAAGGGAAAGAAGAATAATAACAAGTGATAACTGTGTTCGCAAGCAAAACACAAAAGTCTCCTAAACGAACTCCAATATCACATTTCAAAGCATTACCAAACTCCCACAAGAAAAATATTTGGGCAAGGGTTCCCCTTATAAGATATTTACTACATATTTCTCAAAATTCCTATTTTTTATCAGAAAACTCAATTTTTCTACAAAAAAATATGTTCATGGTTTTGTTTCCATGACAAACAAATGCTCTTTTGTCCATTACATCCAATTTCAGACCTATGTAATACATATTTCTCAAATTCCTTCTTTTTTTTATAATAAAACCTGATTTTTCACAAAAATAAGTTTCTGGTTATGTTTCGATTGCAACCAAATGCTCTTTTGTCCATTACACCCTATTTGAGACCTCTTTTTAAAGAAAATTTGGGCAGGAGTTCCCCTTATAACCTATGTAATTCATATTTCTCGAAATTCCTTTTTTTATCAGAAAACTCAATTTTCAATCAAAAAAATATGTTTTTGTTTTTGTTTTTATGGCAAACAAGAGCTCTTTTGTCTATTACACCCCATTTCAGACCCTTTCCCCCCAAAAAAACTTGGGCAGGGGTTCCCCTTATAACCTATGTAATTAATATTTCTCAAAATTCCTTTTTTTATCAGAAAACTCAATTTTCAACCAAAAAATATGTTTCTGTTTTTTGTTTTTATGGCAAACAAGAGCTCTTTTGTCTATAACAACCAATTTCAGACCCTTGCCAAAAATAATTTGGGCAGGGGTTCCCCTTAGAAGCTATGTAAAACATATTTCTCAGAATTCCTTCTTTTTTATCAGAAAACCTGATTTTTCACAAAAATAAGTTTCTGGTTATGTTTCCATGGCAACGAAATGCTCTTTTGTCCATTACACCCAATTTCAGACCTCTTTCCAAAGAAAATTTGGGCAGGGGTTCCCCTTATAATCTATGTAATACATATTTCTCAAAATGCCTTTTTTTATCACAAAACTCAATTTTCAACCCCAAAAATATATTTCTGTTTTTGTTTAAATGGCAAACAAGAGTTCTTTTTTGTATTACACCCAATTTCAGACCCTTTCCAAAAAAAAAATGGGCAGGGGTTCCCCTTATAAGCTAAGTAATACATATTTCTCAAAATTCCTTCTTTTATCAGAAAACCTGATTTTTCACAAAAAATAGTCTCTGGTTTTGTTTCCATGGGAACCAAATGCTCTTTTGTCCATAACATCCAATTTCAGACCCCTTTCCAAAGAAAATTTGGACAGGGGTTTCCCTAATAACATATGTTATATGTATTGCTGTAATCAAAATATAACCATTAGCATAAATAACTATTTTCTCAAAATTTCTATTTTTTTGTTTGGTTTCCATGAAAACCAAAATTATTTTGAAAGTTCCAATACTGTAGAACCCTTTCTAACATTACAAACACCTTTCCTATGGGGTTTCATGAAGCTAGTATTAAAAGTTTTTGAGATACAGTGAGAAATAGGGTGAAAAATATCCAAAATTTCATTTTTCCATAGGGTTAACATTGCAGATCCCAACCCTTTTTGAGCCCCCAAATGTACGCTCAATAAACCCCCTTTGCAAAAATTTTTATTTATGGCACAACTAGATACATGGGGCCAACAACCTACAAAGTCTTAAATTTCTAGTTCAAATAGTCACTGAGATCTGGTTCGGACAAGTTCGTCCGGACGAGAATAAAGAAAGAAAGCGGAATCATAATAATAAGAAACGCAACAAAAACAATAAGTCTCCCAACTTCGTTTGGGAGACTAAATAACTAGGGTTCCTGTGTTTGGATACAAACACAAAAGTCTCCAAAACCTCCCATGGACACAGGAGATGGCTTTTTTGAGTTCAGCACAATTTTTGAAATTTCATCCAATTTGGAGCACTTTTGATTTTCCCGCCTTTTTTCAGTTTCCATGGCAACGGTGGCGATTTTGAAATTTTTTGGCCTAAAAATGTGTTTAACTATATGTAAACATCCTTCCTGTGAAGTTTTGTTCAATTTGGAGCACTTTTAATTTTCCCGCCTTTTTTCCGTTTCCATGGCAACGACAGCCATTTTGAAAATTTCAAGACCCAAGTGCACCCCGCGGGATAGGTATCCATGATCCTGTGAAGTTTCATAAAGATCGGACCAATATTCTTGGAGAAAACTTCCGGAAAGTTCAGTGGCGAAGTAGAGGGAAGAATAAAAACAGCTGAGTAAAAAAAAAATAAGTCTCCCCAAACTACGTTTTGGAGACTTAACTAGGGTTCCTATATTCAAGGTAACTTCGGTATTTAGTTATTTGTTACCACTGGGTCGATGCCACTGCTGGTGGACTGTTAGTCCCCGAGGATATTCACCAGCCCAGTAGTCAGTACCTGGGTGCTGACCCGAAAGCCGATTCTATTTGAAACCTTACAATATCTAAATTTTTGTAAATTAAGTTGAAAACTAAGGCCCTCATGCAAAGCTCTGTCCTTAGCTGATTTTGGCTTTGTATTTAGATCATATTGGTTATTTTCTCTCTATCAGTTTTTAAACATCTTTGATTTTATGGTCTTCAAAAGATTAGATTTTATCTGCACTGAAGAGACATAAGTTGTCGAAATGCGCATATACAGAAATTAAATTCACAGTAACTTTGGTATCTAGTTATTTGGATACAAACAAAAAAGTCTTCCAAACCTCCGATGGACACAGGAGACGGCTTTTTATTTGAGTTCCGCACAAACTTGACAACCCATCTGTGAAATTTCACCCAATTCGGACCACTTTTGATTTTCCCGCCTTTTTTTCATTTCCTTCGCAACGGCAGCCATTTTGAATTTTTTTTTTGCCCAAAAATGTGTTCTACTCTTTGTAATCATCCTTCCTGTAAAGTTTCGTTCAATTTGGAGCACTTTTAATTTTCCCGCCTTTTTGCGTTTCCATGGCAACGGCGGCCATTTTGAAAATTTCAAGTCTCGAATGCACCCCGTGGGATGGATATCCATCATCCTGGGAAGTTTCATAAAGATCGGACCAATATTCTCAGAGAAAACTGCCGGACAAGTTCAGTGGCGAAGAAGAGGGAAGAATAATAATAACAACAAGTGCATAAGTTTGCAAGCAAACACAGAAGTCTCCCAACCAGAACTAATTCCTTAATGTTCTTTGAAAGAACAATGAGTCCTCAATTTAAGAATTTGATCTTAAGTTATCGTCATTCTGTCTATCAGTGATATTAGTATTTTTGAATAATATGTACACATTTTGTGATTGCATCAGAAAATTCATTCCTATTTGTACAGTGACCCCTAGATGCTTTGTTTTGGGTCGCATTAACCTGGATATTGGATGTTGTCTCCTTGACATTTACCCCATTTCCTTTCTTTTTCATATATATTATGAAGTAAGGTATGTCCTCTATAGTGTGTACTTATATTATGATTTTAAATTACATTGAAATACATACATGTTTCATTGAATTTTGACCACCCATTTTTGAGGAAACTAGTACGTCAATTGTTCCAAAAACAATTGATAAGTCTTTCACGAAAGTTGCGTCATAGTATTATCATAAATGATCAACAATTTAAGCTTACATTTTCTGATACTTTTATGCGAAATAAAGTTTTGGCTCTGACCTTGGACTTTGACCTTGACCTCATATTGAAGGTCACATCTTCCTTTACATTTTTGTATTGAATGTCTCTTTGTATCTTCAATGGTATTTGAGCTATAGGCAAAAAACCCGAAATCAGACATCAAAAATCGGTTTTTGATCCATAGGCCCAAACTGGTTGGTCTAATAATTTTGGACCTAATGTTATAAATGTAGATCTAAACAAGACACAAATTTTTGCCATTACATGTTATAAGCAATCCACTACAGTTTATGAGTTAATCCAATGACTAGGTCTAGGGTCAAAGTTCAAATTGACCAATGACCTTTGACTTGGCATTTTTTAATGTAACACATATCGCCTAAGTTGAATGGAAAAGGTTTCAGGTTTCTATCTCTAATCGTTTTCGAGAAAAACCTTACTTAAAAGATGTGACGAAACTTTCAAGGGGCATAACTTCTGAACGGTTGACCATAAAAAATCGATCCAAATGCAAGAAATGTCCGTCATGACCTAACTAACATTTTTGTCATACGTTGTATTAGTTATCTTTTACAGTTTCCGAGTAGATCCAACAAAAAGATTTGGGGGTCAAAGTTCAAAGTGACCAATGACGGTGGTCATTTTGAAAGTTTGAACACGTGATTGCACATCTTTGGTTGGAGATCTACCCCCCTGTGAAGTTTGGTTATAATTGGACAAGGGGTTTCTGACAATTGGGTTGGACAAGATGATGGAAAAAGGCGGAAAAATAATAATAAGAAACGGTGCAAAAACAATAAGTCGAAAAACTTTGTTTGGGCGACTTAATAATACTAAAAATTTATAATTGTATCAGGATGCTGATACAAAAGTCTCCCAAAGGAACTCCCATATCAGAAATCAGGGCTACAAATCACTTCCATATAACCTACGCAACCTTTCTGTAGAGTTTTATTCAATTCTGATCACTTTGGATTTTCCCACTTTTTGTTCAGTTTCCATGGCAACAGAAGTCAATTGAAGGCTTTGATACCAAAAACCAATTTCCCACACCTAAGGTAACATTTCTGTAACGTTTCAACCAATTCTGAATATTTTCATTTTCCCGCCTTTTTGCCATTTCCATGGAAACCGGTGCCAATTTGAAGTCTTGGAGACCAGAAACAAATTCCCAATGTCCTGAGCAACTTTCCTGTAAAGTTTCATCCAATTCTGAGACCTTTCATTTTCCCGCCTTTATTACCATTTCCATGGCAACGGGTACAAATATGAAGTCTTGGAGACCACAAACCAATTCCCCGTGTCCTCCTTCCTATAAAGTTTCATCCAATTCTGAGCACTTTCATTTTCCTGCCTTTTTGCCATTTTCATGGGAACCGGTGCCGTTTTGAAAAGTCCAAGACCTGTTTGCATTTTTCGGGATATGGATCCATCTTCATGTGAAGTTTGGTCAAGATCCGACCATTGGATTCCATGAAAATGGTCGGACAAATTTTGAGGCGTAAGAAGAAGAAGAACAAGAATAACTAGATTTGCAATTGCAAGCAATAGCTGATGTCGCTCCTGGCAGCCAATTCGATGATTCCATGTTGTTCGCAGCGTCAAAATCTACCTAGAAATCAATTTTCATTGAAATCCGACAATGTTGAAATTTTGACGTATTGTGGCAGCCATCTTGGAAATGGCGGCCTTTTTTTAAAAATTTTTCCGGTGCATGCACATCTTCTCAAGGTGATCCAACTTTGTACCAAATATGATTGAAATCTGTCCATGCATCATTGAGAAAATATCAATTTTAGTTGAAATTGGACCGAATTCGAATTTTTCGTATTCGTGCGGCCATCTTTTAAATGGCGGCAAATTTGAGGAAAATTTTTCTTGATTGCACAACTCCAGATAGTGTTCCAACTTTGTACCAAGTATGATTGAATTCTGTCCCGGCATCTTTGAGAAATCTCCCGGACAAAAAGAGGTGGAAGAAAGAATAATAATAATAAAGAAACGGACAGAAAACAATATGTCGTCCCGACTACGTCTGGGGCGACATAATAACTAGATTTGCAATTGCAAGCAATAGCTGATGTCGCCCCTGGCAGCAAATTTGCTGATTTCATCCTATTCGCAGCGCCAAAATCTACCTAGATATCAATTTTCAATGAAATCGGACAAAGTTGATTGACGTATTTGGGCGGCTATCTTTAAAATGACGGCCATTTTGAATTTTTTTTCGCATAAATTCCTTTCCCTCATCTTACTGAACAATATGTACAATATGAATAAATTCTTCAATACAGTTCCTGAGATATTGAATCCTCCATTTCTCAACGTAAAAGGGCGGCTACTTGAAAATGGCGGCCATTTAAAATCTTTTTGCCGGTGCATGTACATCTTCTCATGGTGGTCCAACTTTGTGCCAAGTATGATTGAATTCTGTCCAGGCATCTTTGAGAAAACAGGAGGACAAAAATCCTTGGAAGAAAGAAAGAATAAAGAAAAATTATAATAACAAAAAACGGACCAAAAACAATATGTCGTCCCGACTACGTCTGGGGCGACATTATAAGAATTGAGTAAAAACAATAAGTCTCTCCAAATTTCTTTTGGGAGACTTAATAATAAGAAACGGTAGTAAAACAATAAGTCTCCCAAAACTTTGTTTGGGAGACTTAATAAATAAACTCAACAAAAACAATAAGTCTCCCAACTTCGTTTGGGAGACTTAATAATAATAATAATAATAATAATAATAATAATAATAATAATAAGAAACGGTAGTAAAACAATAAGTCTCCCTAAACTTTGTTTGGGAGACTTAATTATAATAATAAATAGATTTGCAATTGTAAGCAATAGCTGATGTCGCCCCTGGTAGCAAATTCGATGCTTCCATCTTATTCGCAGCGTCAAAATCTACCTTGAAATCAATTTTGGTTGAAATCGGACATAGTTGAAATTTTGTCGTATTTTGGCTGCCATCTTGGAAATGGTTGCCATTTTGAATTTTTTTTGTGTGTGTGACGCCCGTCTCGAGGACAAAAATAGGTGGAAGAAAGAAAGAAAGAAAGCGTAATAATAACTGAATTTGCATTTGCAAGCAATAGCTGATGTCGCCCCTGGCAGCCAATTCAATGATTACACTCCGTTCGCAGCGTAAAAATCTGCCTAGCCATTGATTTCGCTGAAATCACTCAAAGTTGAAATTTTGACGTATTTTGGCGGCTATCTGGGAAATGTCAGCCATTTTGAAAAAAAAAGAAATTGTGCATGTCCATCTTCTTATGGTGATCCAATTTTGTACCAAATATGAATTAATTCTGTCAAGGTATGTTTGAGATTTCAAGATTTTCATGGAAACCTGCCAAATTCAAAACGTTGACGTAACTTGGAAACCATCTTGAAAATAGCAGCCATTTTGAAATTTTTTTTGGGGTGGAGGCACAACTTCATAAGGTGATCCAACTTTGTACCAAATTTGAATGAATTCTGTCCAGCCATCTGTGAGAACGAAGCCGGAGAAAAATCATTGGAAGAAAAAAAGCGGAATAATAATATTCAAGAAACGGACAAAGAACAATATGTCGTCCCGAATACGTCTGGGGCGACATAATAATAACAAAGAAACGGACCAAAAACAATATGTTGTCCCGACAACGTCTGGGACGACATTATAATAACTAGTATTAATTGTATTTGGATGCAAACACAAGAAGTCTCCCAAACAAACTCCCATATCAGAATTTAAAGGCTTTAGATGAGATTCACAGATTTTAAACAACCTTCCTGTCAAATTTCATTCAATTCTAATCATTTTGTATTTTCCCGCCTTTTTACCGTTTCCATGGCTACGGTTGCCATTTGGAAGTCTTGGAGACTGGAATCCAATATTACATATGTAAGGCAACTTTCCTGTCAAATTTCATTAATTTCTGAGCACGTTGATTTTCCCCCCAAATTTACCGTTTCCATGGCAACGGTCGCCCTTTTGAAGTCTTGGAGACTGAAACCCAATATAACATATGCTCGGCAACCATCCTGTAAAATTTCATCCAATTCTAAGCACTTTGATTTTCCCGCCTTTTTTACCGTTTCCATGGCAACGGTCGCCATTTTGGAAATTCCAAGAACTTAAGAATTAATTTTGGATCCATATCTATCATTCCATGAAGTTTCATGAAATTTGGATTTCTCGTTTCTGAGAACTCGTGCGGACAATTTGGAGGCGGAAAACGGAAGAAGAAAAAAATAAGAATAACTAGTGTTCCTGCGTTTGGATACAAACATAAAAGTCTCCCAAACCTCCCATGGACACAGGAGAGAGCTTTTTTATTTGAGTTCAACACAGTCTTGACAACCCATCTGTGAAATTTCATCCAATTTGGATCATTTCTAATGTTCCCGCCTTTTTTCCGTTACCATGGCAACAGCAGCCATTTTGATTTTTTTTTTTTTTTGGCCCAAAAACTGTGTTCTTCTATTTGTATACATCCTTCCTGTGAAGTTTCGTTCAATTTGGAGCAGTTTCAATTTCCCCCCCTTTTTTCCGTTTCCATGGCAACGGCGGCCATTTTGAATTTTTTAGGCCCAAAATGTCTTCTTCTATTTGTATACATCCTTCCTGTGAAGTTTCATTCAATTTGGAGCACTCTCAATTTTCCCGCCTTTTTTCCCGTTTCCATGGCAACGGCGACTATTTTGAAAATTTCAAGACGCAAGTGCACCCCGCGGCATGGGTATCTATCATCCTGTGAAGTTTCATAAAGATCGGACCAATGTTCTCCAAGATAACTTCCGGACAAGTTCAGTGGCGAAGAAGAGGGAAGAATAAAAATGATAATTATAGTAAGAAGAAACGGTAGTAAAACAATAAGTCTCCCCAAACTCGGTTTGGGAGACTTAATAAGAAACGCAGCAAAAACAATAAGTCTCCACAAACTCCGTTTGGGAGACTTAATAATAAGAAACGGTAGTAGAACAATAAATCTCCCCAAACTCCGTTTTGCAAGCTACAGCTGATGTCGCCTCTGGCAGCAATTTCGGTGCTTCCATCTTGTTCGCAGGGTCAACATCTACCTTGAAATCAATTTTGGTTGAAATCGGACATAGTTGAAATTTTGTCGTATTTTGGCTGCCATCTTTGAAATGGTGGCCATTTTGAATTTTTTTTTTTTTTTTTTTTTTTTGTGTGTGATGCCCGTCTCGAGGACAAAAATAGATGAAAGAAAGAAAGAAAGAAAGCGTAATAATAACTAGATTTGCAATTGCAAGCAATAGCTGATGTCGCCCCTGGCAGCAAATTTGATGATTACACTCCGTTCACTGCGTAAAAATCTACCTAGACATCAATTTTGCTGAAATCAATTAAGTTGAAATTTTGTCGTATTTTGGCGGCCATCTCGGAAATGTCAGCATTTTGAAAAACACTTTTGTTGCATGTCCATCTTCTTATGGTGATCCAACTTTGTACCATATATGAATTAATTTTGTCAAGGTATGTTTGAGATTTCAAGATTTCATGGAAACCTGACAAATTCAAAACGTTGACTTAACTTGGCAACCATCTTGAAAATAGCAGCCATTTTGAATTTTTTTTGGGGTGGAGGCACAACTTCATAAGGTGATCCAATTTTGTACCAAATTTGAATGAATTTTGTCCAGCCATCTGTGAGAACGAAGCCGGACAAAAATCATTGGAAGAAAGAAATCGGAATAATAATATTAGAGAAACGGACAAAGAACAATATGTCGTCCCGAATACGTCTGTGACGACATAATAATAACTAGTATTAATCGTGTTTTGATGCAAACACAAGAAGTCTCCCAAACAAACTCCCATATCAGAATTTAAAGGCTATAGATGAGACCCACAGATTTTAAACAGCCTTCCTGTCAAATTCTAATCATTTTGTATTTTCCCGCCTTTTTACCGTTTCCATGGCTACGGTTGCCATTTGGAAGTCTTGGAGACTGAAACCCAATATAACACATGTTCGACAACCTTCCTGTCAAATTTCATCCAATTCTAAGCACTGATTTTCCCGCCTTTTTTACCATTTCCATGGCAACGGTCGCCATTTTGGAAATTCCAAGAACTTTGGATCCATATCTATCATTCCATGAAGTTTCATGAAATTTGTATCACTGGTTTTTGAGAACTCGTGCGGACAATTTGGAGGCGGAAAATGGAAGAAGGAAAAAATAAGAATAACTAGATTTGCAATTGCAAACAATAGCTGATGTAACCCCCTGTCAGCCAATGATTTGTTGATTCGATGATTCCATCTTGTTCGCGGTGTCAAAATCTATCTAGAAATCAATTTTCTCTGGAATCGGACAACTTTGAAATTTTGACGTTACGTGGCGGCCATTTTGATTTTTTTTTCGGTGCAAGACCATGCACCAACTAATGGTGATCCAACTTTTTGCCAAATATGAATTCTGTCAAGGCATGTTTGAGATTTTATGATTTTCATTGAAATCCGAAAAATTACAAATTGACTTAACTTGGCTGCCATTTTTTTTTTGGTGGAGGTACAACTTATAAGGTGATCCAACTTTGTACCAACTATAAATGAATTCTGTCGAGGCATCATTGAGAACTGGCGTGGACAAATAGTGGTGGAAGAAAGAAACAATAATAATAATAATAATAACAAGTTAACAAGTTATAACTGTGTTCGCAAGCGAAACACAAAAGTCTCCCAAACGAACTCCCATATCGGATTCCTGGGCATTATAAAACCCCCTATATAAAAAAATTTGAGCAGTGGTTCCCCTTATAATTTGCTTTATACATACAGTAGAAATTGAAACATAAAATACAGCATAAAACACGTTTTTCTCAAAATTATAGCTTTTTTGTTTGGTTTCCATGGCAACCAAATGTCCCATTATCCATTACAACCAATTTTAAACCTGGTTCCAAAAAAAATTTGGGCAGGGGTTCCCCTTATAACCTAAAAATAATACATATAGCTGTAATGACAATACAATTATCAATAATAAATACGTTTTCCTAAAATTTGAACTGTTTTGAAGGCTTCGATGTTTTTCTCAAAATTATAGCTTTCTGGTTTGGTTTCCATGGCAACAAAATGTTCCATTATCCATTACAACCAATTTTATACCTGGTTCCAAAAAAAATTTTGGCAGGGGTTCCCCTTATAACCTAAAAATAATACATATAGCTGTAATAAAAATAAAGTTATCGTTAATAAATACGTTTTCTCAACATTTCAACATTTTTGAATGGTTTCCATGGCAACGGAATTAATTCTTGAATTTCCAATCCCATGGAACCCTTTGTTTTATGAATCACATCTTCCCTATGAAGTTTCATGGAGTGACAGTAAATAGTTTTTAAGATAAAGCAAAAAAATGGTGAAAAAAATTCAAAATTTCATTCTCCCATAGGGTTAACATGGAGGACCTCACCCCTCTTTGAACCCCCCAAATGTACCCTTAATAAACCCCCTTTTGAAAAATTTTTGCATGTTGCACAACTAGTTATATGGAGCTAACATCCTTCAAAGTTTGAAAGCTGTAGGTAAAATGGTCTCTCAGATCTCGTTCGGACAATTTCATCCGGATGAGAAGAAAGAAAGAAGAACAAGTGATAACTGTGTTCGCAAGCGAAACACAAAAGTCTCCCAAACGAACTCCCACATCGGATTTCAAAGCATTACGAGACTCCTTCTGGAAAAAATTTTGAACAGGGACTCCCCTTACAAACTTATTTATACATGTTGCTGAAATCAAATGACTACATGCATTGCAAAAAAAAACATGTTTTTCTTAAAATTGTAGGTTTCTGGGTTGGTTTTCATGGCAACCAAATGCACCAATATCATGTACATTCAATTTCATACATTGTTTCAAAAAAAAAAATTGGGCAGGGGTTCCCCTTATTACCTAAGTAATAGATATAGCTGTAATAAAAATATAATTATCAACAGTAATTACGATTTTCTCAAAATTTTAAGTTTTTTTGTACAGTTTCCATGGTGACCATAGTTATTTTGAAATTTCTCCATCCATTACACTAAATTTTAAACCCCCTCCCGAAAAAAATTTGGGCAGGGGTTCCCCTTATAATCCAAGTAATACATATTGCTGTAATCAAAATACAATTATAAGCAAAAAAATACAATTTTCTCAAAATTTCAAATTTTTTGCATGGTATCCATGGCAACCATCATTATCATCCATTACCATCCATTACAATCAATTTTAAACCCCTTCCAAAAAAAAATTGGGCAGGGGTTCCCCTTATAATTTAAGTAACACATATTGCTGTAATCAAAATACAATTATAAACAGAAAATACAATTTTCTCAAAATTTCCAATTTTTTGCATGGTTTCCATGGCAACCATTGTTATTTTGAAATTTTCAATACCATGGAACTCTTTCTTACATGACACACATCTTTCTTATGAAGTTTCATTGAGCTAGTATTAAAAGTTTTTGAGATACAGTGAGAAATATGGTGCAAAACATTCAAAATTTCATTTTCCCATAGGGTTAACATTGGACAACCCCACCCCTTTTTGAGCCCCCCAAATGTACCCTTAATGGACCCCTCCTGGAAAATTTTTTCCTGATTGCACATCGAGATATATGGGGCTAGCACCATACAAAGTTTCAAAGCTTTAGGTGTTATGGTCTCTGAGATCTGGTTCGGACAAGTTCATTGCGACCGGAATAAAAAGAATGGAAGAATAACAAGTGATAACTGTGTTCGCAAGCGAAACACAAAAGTCTCCCAAAAGAACTCCCATATCGGATTTCAAGGCATTACGAGACTCCCTCTGGAAAAAAAATTTGAACAGGGATTCCCCTTACAAACTAATTTATACATGTTGCTGAAATCAAATGATTACATGCATTGCAAAAGAAAACCATGTTTTTCTTAAAATTGGAGGTTTCTTGGTTGGTTTCCATGGCAACCAAATGCACTCATATCCTGTACATTCAATTTCATACCTTGTTTCAAAAAAAATTTGAGGAGGGGTTCCCCTTTTTACCTTAGTAATAGATTTAGCTGTAATAAAAATATAATTATCAACAGTAATTACGATTTTCTCAAAATTTTAAGTTTTTTGTACAGTTTCCATGGCGACCATAGTTATTTTGAAATTTCTCATCCATTAGAAAAAATTTTAAACCCCCTTCCGAAAAAAATTTGAGCAGGGGTTCCCCTAATAATCTAAGTTATACATATTGCTGTAATCAAAATACAATTATAAGCAAAAAATACAATTTTCTCAAAATTTCAAATTTTCTGCACGGTTTCCATGGCAACCATCGTTATTTTGAAATTTCCCCCATCCATTACAGTCCTTGTATCAGTAGCCGTTACTTATTTACGGATTGTTGAATGATTGATGACGGATTTTTGACTGATTGGTGACTGATTTTTCACTGATCGATGACGGATCCATGAATAACGGATGTGTACGTATTTTACGGATGCAATCGTATTTTACGGATGTAAACGTATTTTACTGATCGCATCCGTCAATTACGTTTTGTATCAATCAGTAAATCACGTATGACGGATACGTAAATATTTGGAATTTTAAGGCAAAACGAATAAACATAATATTATTCTCGTGTGTTTCCAAATTGTTAGATACATCTTTTTCGAATATAAAGAAACAGTTTGGTTGAATTACGAATGCTGTATTTTGTTTCGATTTAAATCATTTACATGTACTGGATAATACAAGTCTGCGTTTTAGACTCGATCTTTGCAAATGACGAAAACAATATTTGTTGCAAATTTTATTCATCATATTCTTTCAAAGGTGTTTTATATTTTGCACAACATAATTTTAATGAATTTTGACATATTTAAGTCTTCAAAAGTTAGATTTTAGTGTGCGGTTTAAAGTCTGTCTATAAAAATGACCAAAACAATTTAAATATTTTGAAAACGTTATTCATCATATCCTTTCGAAGGAGTTTTATCCTATGCGAAACTCAATCTTAATTAATTTTAACATATTTAAGGCTTGAAAAGTTAGATTTTTAGAGTGCTGTTTAAAATCTGTGTATGGATATGACCAAAGCAATTTAAATTTTTTTGAAAATTTTATTCATCATATCCTTTTGAAGCAGTTATTTATTTTGCAAATCACAATTTTAATAAATTTTAGCATATTTAAGGGTTGACAAGTTAGATGCTTAGTCTGTGGTTTAAACTCAGTCTATAAAAATTGCCAAAACAATTTAATTTTTTTTGAAAATTTTATTCATCATATCCTTTCGAAGGAGTTTTTGTATTTTGCGAAACACAATTTTAATGAATTTTAGCATACATAAGGGTTAGCGGTCAGATTTTAATTGTGCGGTTTATACTCTGTTTAAAAAATGACCAAAACAATTGAAATATTTTGAAAATCTTATTTATCATATCCTTTCAAAGGAGTTTTATCTTTTGCGAAACACACTTTTAATGAATTTTAACATATTTATGGCTTGAAAAGTTAGATTTTTAGTCTGTGGTTTAAACTCTGTCTATAAAAATGACCAAAACAATTGAAATTTTTTGAAAATTTAATTCATCATATTCTTTCGAGGAGTTTTATCCTTTGCAAAACCCAATTTTAATTAATTTAACATATTTAAGGCTTGAAAAGTTAGATTTTTAGAGTGCTGTTTAAACACTGTCTATAAAACTGACCAAAACAATTTAAATATTTTTGAAAATTTATTCATCATATCCTTTTGAAGGAGTTTTATCTTTTTTGAAACACAATTTTTACAATTTTCAGCATATTTCAGTTTGAAAAGTCTGCGGATTAAACTCAGTCTGTAGAAATGACCAAAAGAATTTAATTTTTTTTAATATTCTATTCATCATAGCCTTTCGAAGGAGTTTTATATTTTGCGAAACACAATTTTAATGAATTTAAGCATTCTTTTAGGTTAAAAGATCAGATTTTTGGTGTGTGGTTTACACTAAATCTTTAAAAATGACAAAAACAATTAAGTTTTTTGAAAATTTTACTTCATACAATCCTTTTGAAGCAGTTTTTTATTTTGCAAATCACAATTTTAATGAATTTT
>MJUU01039154.1:0-14908 GCA_002080025.1 Modiolus philippinarum
TCTTTCAAATACAAGAGATTAATCCAATTCACTTAAATAATGTAAATGCAATAATATTCCAAAGCAAACGTTAGTTCCTCATGAAAACGTAGCTTAAATAATCCTATTATAAAACCACATTGTAACTCTTCTATATCATTCACTCTACATCTGCCGTACAACTGAAAATTCAAGGCCTTTATATACTGTCTAACACCAGTTTTGCACCAACTATGCACCAAATATTTTAATTATCAATATCTACATTACTGACCTACATTCAGCACCAAATTAACACCAAGTTAGGACCAATGCCCCATTAATCAAACAATTTGACCATTATTAGGAATAACAACCTATACAGTAGAAACCTGATACTGCAATACTTCAACTTAACAGTTAAAACTATAAAAATAAAGATAAACGACTACGCTATAGAATGACTATAGTCCATGGGCTGGAATAACCCCCCCCCCCCCCCNCACTTATGATCCCCACCCATATTTTTCAGTCCTTCTATATCCCCTCTTCAAAATTAAACATGTTAACATGAGCATAACCTGCACGCAATATTGGAACAGGCCCCCTTTTTAGACACATCCAACGAAATTTTGGAAAATTCCGTTTTTCATCAAAGTTTTTCTTTCAATTGCTTCAAATTGTTGATTGCTGCCTCTCAGTTATGAAAAAATGGTATAGAATGATAGCCTATGGTATAAGATTAACAAATATTCCACATCAGTACCATTTCTATACCCAATACGTTATAAAAATTGAAAAATCTTACCCCTACCCCTTAAAAATGTTTACATAAATTTTAAGATTTTTCTCGAAATCGTGTAAGTTCAACGGTCCTTAGAAACCAGTATGTTTTTCATTTCATAATTCTTTTAATTGTTTTTAGTCTTTTAATGTCCTTTCTTAAAAATTAAGCATGTTAACATGATGGAAATATGTTTTGAATGACCAAATTATCACTTTTAAATAGACAAATAAAACGCATCTTTGAATATTTTCGTTTTCGACAAAATTTTGTCCCTTTTTTGTCTCATCTTATCTATGAGTGGTTCAAATTCATGAAAAGATGGAATAAAATGGAAGTACATAATGTCTTCTTTACAACTGTTTCAAATTATGGCAGTTTTGAAGTATTATAAACTTCCTACATCCATAAAACTTACCCCTACCCCAACAAATTTACTCTAAAAATGTCATTTTTTTTTGTCTATGTTCGCATAAAAATTACAAGAACACGCAAATTGTGTGTTGGGTATGACAAGGTTGCATGAATTATATTGTGATTTCGTATTTTAACTGCCATTTGTTGACTTCAACTCAATATCTTGCCCGAAATTAATGAAAAATGGGCATTTTCTATATTTCAGATTTATCCAAAGTTCACTGTTAAATCGTTATACATTCAAAATCTGGAGGATATATTTGCAGATATGCCAATTAATTGTTCTTAGGGATATACAAGTTGTCTAAAAAAATTGCCTAGAAAAAACAAGAAGTGTTTAATGTGACTCTGAAATCCGAAAATCTTACCCCTACCCCAACAAATTTTCCCTAAAATTGTCAATTTTTTCTCTATGTTCGCATAAAAATGACCAGAACACGCAAAATGTGTGTTGTATATGACAATGTTGCATAAATTACTTTATGATTTACTATTTAGCAGCCATTTGTTTACTTAAACTCAATATTTATCCCAAAATTAATGAAAAATGGGAATTTTCAACATTTCAGATTTATCCAAAGTCTACTGTTAAATCGTTAAATATGCCATTTTCGGAGGATATATCTGCAGATTTGCCATCTAATTTATCTGAGCGATTCATTAGTTGTCTAAAAACATTGTTTAGAAAACCAAGGAGTGTATAATGTGACTCTGAATACCGAAAATATTACCCCTACACCAACAAATTTTCCCTAAAATTGTCAATGTTTTGTCTATGTTCGCATAAAATTAACTCAAACACGCAAAATGTGTGTTCAATATGACAACATTGCATGAATTGCATCACGTTGATATTTTGACAGCCATTTGTTGACATAAACTCAATATTTTACCCAAAATTGAGGAAAAATGGGAATTTTCAACATTTCAGATTTGGTCAAAGTTCACTGTTAACCCGTTATTTATGGCAAGTCTGGAGGATAAATCTGCAGATATACCAATTAATTGTTCTAAGGGATATATTAGTTGTCTTGAAACAGTGTTTAAAAAATCAAGGAACGTTTAATGTGACTCTGAATACCGAAAATCTTACCCCTACTCCAACAAATTTTCCCTAAAATGGGCAATTTTATGTCTTTGTTGGCATAAAAATAACCAGAACACGAATAATGTGTGTTATATATGTCAATGTTGTATGAATTACATCATGAATTGGTATTTTACAGCCATTTGTTGACTTAAACTCAATATTTTGTCCCAAATTGATGAGAAATGAGGATTTTCTGTATTTCAAATGTGTCAAACCGTCACTGTTTAGTCGTAATATATGTCAAATCTGGAGGATATGTCGGCAGATATGCCATTTAATTGTTCTGTACGATACATTAATTTTCTTAAAACATTGTTTAGAAAAGCAAAGAGTGTTTAATGTGACTCTGAATACCTAAAATCTTACCCCTACCCCAACAAATTCACCCTAAAATCTTACCCCTACCCCAACAAATTCACCCTTAAGTGGTCATTTTTTGTCTATATTCGCATAAAAATAACCAAAACCCGCAAAGTCTGTATTGGATATAAAAATGTTGCATTAATCTTATCGTGATTTGTCATTTTAAGTCCCACTTTTCAGATTAAACTCAATATTTGGTACAAAATTGATGAAAAATCTGAATTTTGAGCATTTCAGATTTGTCCAAAATTTACTTTTAAATAGTTATATGTGGAAAAAGAGGAGGATTTATCTGCTGGTATGCCAATTCATTGTTCTTGAGGATATATAAATTATCTTAAAACAATGTGTAGAAAAACCAGGGGTGTTCAATGTAACGCTAAATACCAAAAATTTTACCCCTACTCAAAGAAAATGATGCTAAAACAATGCAAAAAATATGTCTGTCTGAACATATATATGAGTAAACATAAGAGTATTTTTAATTTCTTTTAAAAATGCATTTGATATATCGTAATTTGCAATTTTAACGCAGAAAATAAGGGTAAAATTGAATATTTTGGGCGATTTTCTTGAAAAATGGGAATTTTTAGGATTTCGGATTGTTACAAAATTCAAAGATCAGTTGTTGTATAACTGCCCATAAACAACGCGCATGATCTTATTTGGTATATATGGGAGTCTATGTGCATTTTTGTGTTTGAAATGTTATATTATTGGACCTTTATACAATGTTCAGGCTTTTCAAGCTGAATAAACTGAAATAAATTGTATTGAATTTTTTTTTTTGGGGGGGGGGGGGGTAATATGTTTGCGATTTATAAGAGTTTTGTTAGTCTAAAATGTTCAAAAGCATACTTCGTATAGCTTAGATATAGTGAAACAATATTTTATTAACATTTTTACGCTAGTTACCAAATTCGTAAAGTTTTTACATCTCTAATTCAAATTAGCAATAATTCTGAAAAACAGAAAATTCCCATTTTTCATAAAATTTCGAGCAGAATGGCCAAAAAAAGACCCCTTAAAAAGTTTGAATCTACTTAAATGGTCTTCCGCATGTCAGCTTTAGTGAAATACACACAATAATTTGCATAAGGCATTATCTTTTAATCATTTAGAGTCCGAATATTTTAAATTTTCTCTTAATTTTAAGGGGGAGGGGTGCTAATTTTGGCGTTTCTGATCCCACAAAAAAGCTGACTCTAAAATTTTGTCACGTAATTTGTTGCTAACATATCATAAATCATTATTGCATTGGCAATTATTAGATATATATTCAAATTTATACGATCCAGAAGTAAGAAAGACGAAATTGTGAAAATATCTAAAATTCCGAAAATTTCGATTTTCAAAAAATTTATACCGAAAATCAAAATTTTAAGGACTTTAATGGTATTATTTTTCAACATTGTATCACAACTGATACATTAGGTATAAAAACTAGATCAAATGATGAGATTTATTTACCTGAAAGGAATTGAAAGCTAAAAAAAATCGTCATTTTCGCTATTTTTGGCAGGAGGAGGGGTATATTTCTTGCATCCCCTGATCACAAAAATAGCGTAATGTGCCCAAACTTGTGTTCATTGTAAAGTATATATGATACAAAATTTCAGTACATCTAACTTATCTACATAAAAATTAAAAATGGAGCTTAAAAGATAAAATTAAGAATAAAACTTAAATACAAGAATTTTGTGTGGTGTGCTATGAAAGTGGCCCTATACTGTCTATGCGTTCAGGTTATATTCGTGTTAACATGTTTTATTTTGAAGAGGGGATATAAAAGGGCTGAAAAAAATCGGTCTAGATCGTAAGTGGGGGGTGCACGGAAAGTGATTTCGGCCCATGGCCTATAAGAAAAAATATCCCAAAAGGAGGCATACGTACAGGGTGGTCTATATACCACACATAATAATATTCTTAAATTTGATATCAAAACTTCTACCCACATGATCTCAATATAGTCAATATTTAAATCAGGTCTTTGTTTGACACCCATGTATTGAGATATATAAACAGCAACGCCCCCGCCATAACAATTTCTATCCTTTCTTAATATCATCCGAAAAAATATCTATACTGATATCATTGTTAGACACGTTTTTGTCCAAGTGAGTTTCAGTTATACATAAGATTCAGTAGTCAGAAACAATATCTTCAATATAGGCTATTTTGTTACGAACGTTTCTGGCATTTAAATGCAAAATTGATAATTCATTTTCATTTGGACCAGGATTTGGGTAAACATCGTTGTCTACCAAAAGGAGTGTCAATAAAGTCAATAAAAATTGGATATTCGATGTTAAAGAAATGGCAAATGGCAACACCTTTGTACATGTACATGTACGCGTATGGCATCAAATACTATCATTAAAAAATTAGTTTTGTGGTTATAGAAATATTAGGATGCATGTTTTGTATTCCAACTATAGCTATCGAATGTTCAATAATTGGTAATTGTTTAATACCAATTAAAGTACATTTTAATTATTTGACTTAATCGTTTTCATCTAATGCAAAAACCAAAATAAAAATAATTGGTGTAATATTACACAATGAAAGTAATTCGTCCTTGATGGATGACAAAAATTAAATATGATAGCTGGTCGTAAAATTACTTCATGGATTACTGCATCGCTGCTGTGTATTGCTATTAACACAAATAATAAATTTTTAACACAAATAATAACAATACACTCCTGAATCATAAAATTTCATGATAACTGTAACTTAAAACTCATTCCTATGATGATTTTCCACCATTAATTTCAATCATATTGCATGCAGATTAAAATTTATTTTCCACGAAGATGCAAAATCTAATAAATCATAAGTTTATGATTTTACAATGAAATAAAATATTGGTTTATTATTTATGAAGCAGAACATTGTCCTTGATGAATGACAAAAATTGAAATTTAATGACGGGTGTAAAATTATTTTATGTGTTTCCGTGATGCATCACACATTGCACAATAATCTTAACTAAGATATCTTAACTAACATAAAACAAGATGTGCATAAAAATACTGCAAAATTCAATAAAATATCAGTTTTGAATCATTAAAAAAATGATTGTAAATTATTCTGAAGAGGAATTGGTGATAAATTTTTTACAATCTTAATCGGGATTACTAGAATGAATTATATGTATTATACTTCGATACATAATCAATGAAATCAGAGCTTAAGGTACATTGTATATTTAGTTCTCACCGTTGATTTTAGACAGTTGAGAATTAAACACCCCGTATGATGGCGCTAGAGAAATGTCGCCTTCAAGAAATGGGAAATTAGTAATAGTGACATCAAAATCATCCCTTTTATCATAAATTTTAGCTCATTTTTTACCAGAGTCAATAATGCTAGTTAGATCAAGGAAAGGGCAGTACTTTGAGTCATTGTTTATATTTTGAACACTTGTCCAATCCCGGGGGTCTCTTTTCAACGTATATTTCTTCCGCATAACAAACGTTCCTTTGGAACAAATATTATGAACATTGACATAATATGTCTTCATTTTTGAACAATTATTATATAACGTTTATTCCGTAAGGAACAAATACTATAGTATTTCTTACTTTTGGAACAATTATTATATAACGTCTATTCCGTAAGGAACAAATACTATAATATTTGTTCCATTTAAGCCCTGCTGACACTATCAAATAATAAAATACCGCCATTACTGTAAATTTAGGTTCTGCATATGCACATTTCCACAATGTTTGTCTCATCAGTGCAGATTAAATCAAGTCATTTGAAAATCAGTGTTCTTGGTGAAAGTTTTTGATTTTTTATAGTGTCAACGGTCAAAGAAAATTTTGATCAAAAACTTTGAAGGACTTTGATGGAACAGAAACCAATTTCTTTATCTTGAAACTTTGATGGACTTTGATGGGAATAAACAAATCAAAAAGTAGTTTTATATGATGCAACTTTTGTTTTTAACTTTTGTTTTTAAAACATAAGCACATTGCTAAAAGACTCAAAAATAAAATAACAATATTAAGTCAATGTTACAGAAAATTTATAAAGGAATGTGATGATCCATCTGAAATGTCTTTTGCACTCTGCTTGGTTATCATACTGATTTTTTCCAACAAAAATGGTCAAGATATATCTTTGCACTTTCCTTACTGACCCAGTGCTCAATTCTTTTAGTAATCTACAAATTTGTTTCAAAGTGGCTATTTTTCCGGCTAGCAGTTGACAGTGAGGAAAGTTTTTGATAATTTGCAGCGTTTGAATAAATAAAATATAAGTCGTCTATTTGCAATTTTTGTGAAATAAAAGTTAGTTTATAAAGTATTGTAAAGTCGTTGGATATTGATGAATGCGAAAATAATTTGTTGTAGTGTGTATCATTTTTGGCCGGAAAAATAGACAAATTTGACTATTTGTCCGGCTGTCCGAATAAATAGACAAAAATGTCTATTTTTCCGGCCATTGAAATTCAGATAAAAATCAATAGTTGCAAAATCGCAAAAAAGCGTTATCAAAAGGAAAACCAAGTAAAGGTAAATTAATAAGATTTATGATTCTTTAAAAGGAAAAACATGCATTTGATTTTGTTTATTCGAATAATTTGTGCATTTTATTTTTGGCCGGAAGAATAGACATTTTTACCTATTTTTCTGGCTAGCCGAAAGAATAGCCACGGCCAATTTGTTTTTACCTAATGCATGTAATTCCTATGCAGAATATCTGTGTACATAAGTCAAAGAAAACGGGAGACTATATATCTGTTAGTAGACGGTAAAGGCTGCATAATATCTTACATTTTGAAAGTTAGTTTTATTATTACCGTATTTTCATAGATCATTGTATTGAAATAAACACGTAATCAATATATAGTTCTAGGATTAGCCATTATGATTGACTGAGATATTGAATACTCTCAGTAAACCAATTAGTTATTTATAAGTTCAGATTATTGTATTTATTTATTTTTGATTGTTGATATGATGATTTGACAACTAGTGTCTTTCGATAGGTCTTGTAAATTAAACATATTATTAATATTTAATACAGAAATAATTAGTCGCGTTAACACAGTTTGAGAAAAATAATAACCATCCAATGTATTGACTTAGTTGTGTGGCCGACGCACGCCTTTTATTTTCGAAATACGATTGAATGATTTTTATAACACAAAAAGATGATAATATTGTTATATATAATAGTTTTAAACGAACTTGATTCAATAGTGGTTGTCCTTAACCTTAGTCCTTAACATATACATTTTTGTACGTAGGTCAAGAAGATACGACCAGTCCCAATCTTAGAGCTGCTTTGAACAAACTTTTTCAGACATTCAGGTCGTAAGTGTAAGAGGGTGGTAAAGGCTAATATTCGTATAACGAACATTTTTAACCATTTTTATTTTCCGTAAATTGTACCAGACCTTTATTATTTCGCGTATATTCGTACGAAAAAAAAAACACAATTTTGATCTGAGGGCTACTTTTAGATTATGGTTTTCCAAATTTGATTTTTATGCTGCTGATGAGAGGTTACTCATTGAAACAAGTGTACAGCATAACGAAATTTACTGTTTTTATGCAACCTGTATTTCGTACATCGTACAAGGCCAATTTTTATTTTTCGTACATCGTGCACGGAACCTCCCTTTGGGACCCCCCGTGTAAGTGTATGGCATAAAAAATCACAAATATTTGAGACGACTTCTCAAAAAGAACATATGAACTAACATGACGATCACTCCTGGTACACGACATAACGATATTTCTTATATCGAATTTGATCAAAGGGAAATCTTTTTTTTTTCGTAGAGTAATTTATGCCACACGATGGGTATATCATAAGAAAATTTACCCTTTTCAGTTATCAATGAAAGGATATGGAGTACATATATATATGCATGCATATGAAACAAAGCCTCTACAAACATATGATAAAACAAGCTTTAATTGTTCTTCATCTTGAATTCACCATGAGACCTTCAGGCACCTAATAATACTCATGGAGTTTGTATATTCACACTACCAGTGCTTCATATTTTGTGAAGATTCAATTTAGTTAATCTTCTGTTTCAATAACTTATTGAGTGCATTTCAATGTCTCTTTGTGTTAATGTTCTTCCTTTCCTGTTTTGTCGTGTAATTTGGACTTTACCCCTTAAGTTTATTGCTTCAATGTCTGCATGTTATTTACAATTCATTTACCAAGATCTAATTCGATGTTTTTAAAGTAAAACCTATATTTGAATAATTTGAAGGCTTACTTGAAACAACGGCAGTAGAATACCGAAGGAACAAAGGAGTGAAATTCACAAAAATCGAAGTCCAAAGACAGGGCAAAAACGAGAACACAGAAAACAATGACGCTAGAAACAAAAACAACGACGCAAGATAGACACAAAGCACAGAAACAGAAATCACAACATTCAAAACAAAGACACTCACAGTGTGAACTCCAGTGAAACTTAGAGTGACATCAGGTGCCCCGGAAGGGTAAGCTTGTCCTGCTCTGTTAACAGCAACCGTCACACTGTGAGTGATTTAATCCGGGAAAATGTCAAAGTCGGTAGTCAAATCCGGGAAAACGTGAATCTAGCTGAAAATGTCCACTTTCATTTGGGATACTGACACGTCATATCTTTCAATGATGCTATGGTGACGGCCATAGAATTTCTTGAGGGATGAAATTAACAAAGGTTGAACAAATCCCTGACTAAGCAGCTTTTGGGACAGTGTTTTTGCTCTGTTCAAAAAATCACTGTACAAACTACATGCTCCACAGTAACGAATCAACTGTGAAATGTACACTCCATAGGCTGGAGAGGTAGGTATATTGCTGCTAAGAAAGTGAAAGTTTACAATGGGGAAGTTAACATCATCACGCTTGTCATATAGCTTCGATTTCAAACGTCCATCTTCGTCAATATACAATAAAAGATCTAGGTATAAGGCTGAAGGAGGTGTTTCAGTTGTTTCTTTAATTTGAAGTGTTAAATAGGGGTTCTGATGTTTCAGTATCAACCAGATACCCTTGTATATGGGTTGAGTGTGTTGAGGAAAATTAAATATTTTATCGTAAACTGCAACAGCTTTAATGGGTCATGGAGTTCTTAAAGGGTAACGGGGACCAGAGGTCCCTGAGAGTATTCACCAGCCAAATAGTTAGACTTGTCTGACATGAAAATGAACCTTGCGTTTTATAGAAATTGACCGTTTTTATCAAAATTCTAACCCATAAAAATACTGTGGCTTCATTTAGTATATTAAACTCGTTGGGTGTCCCTGGTACTGGATTTGGCTTCCTATTTCGATTATTTTGGCAATGAGTGCTTCTATAAGATTACTTTTGGATTACGGCTTTCTATTTTTTTTTATCCTAATCCTTTTGATGAGAGTTTACTCCTTGAAACATGTGTACAGCGTATCGAAATTTACCGTAGAATATGCAACCTTGGTTATTTAGTAGAAGTGATCACAAAGGAACCAGTTTTAGGGTTTATTCGTATGTTTATTATACTAAAGGGCAATGCGGACGGAGAAAATATAGGTTTGGGTACCCATAAACCAGTTTCACCCTACCACTGTCTTTTGTAAGTGCCGATACCAAGTCCGGCTGTGTAGGTGTTTCCTCGTATACCTTTTCTTCTAGAATTTAATGTGTTTGGCATACGGTTGATTTGTCCCCCATCCTCCGTATACATGTCAATGCTAATTTTAAAATTTTGGAAGTTAATTGTCTGTTTTTTGTTTTGAATGTGTTTCCCTGATTTTTTAATTATGTTCAGATGTGACATTTGAATGTTTACAGAAATAAAAATAAAATAGTCGTTGTACAATATACAATTATGGCCCGCTGTAAAGGGAAACATCCAGATTTGTCAACCCGAGGAGGGAGTTGTTTCCCGAGGGCTCTGCCCGAGGGAAACCACCCCTCCAAGGGTTGATAAATCTGGATCTTTCACGTAAACAGAGGGTCATAATTGTTTTATTATATTTTAAACAGTTTCATTAATTCCAAATCAAGAGTTCTTATTATGGTTTTAATCTCACAAAGAAGACTGATGTCATCTGCTAGTGATTTTTAGATTCTACAGGGTTGTTTCTCTCTGTGACGTCATATCGGGGTTGTTCAGCGGGAAACAACACGGTTGTTCCCGCAGTGATGTCATATCGAGGTTGTTTGCTAAAACATCCGAGTTATTTTGAAATCACATGATTGCTTTCATCCAATTAAATCTTCTCTTACTTAGTAAATTATAATAATACATTTTCATTCATTTTTTTTTATTTATGTTTCTGTTGTTGTTTTGTTTGTTTGTTTGTTTATTCGGTTGTTTTTGTTTTGTTTGTTTGTTTTTTTTTATATGTGTATGTTTGTTTGTTTGTTTTTTTTTTTTGTATTTATAATAAGAACTGTTTCATATTGATGAGGGTGGATGGATTCGAATTTCCGGAACGCCACATTTATTTATCACCAAAGAAGCTCATCAAGACAATTATCACCCACATTACCACCGAACGAGCCTCACAAAAAAATACATTTTGGTGACGTTGCAGTGCTGGATTTTTCAATATCTTTATTCGACGATTTTCGTTTTGCACGGCAAAGTTGACCTGTCTTATCGTTTGATCGTCGAATCGTATGAAAGTAAAACACTGGCACCGTCATCACCCGACATATGTAGACAGCGTAACTTTATTTTCACTAGATGGATCATTATCATATTTTTGAATTGTGTTTCTTTGCGTTTGTGTAAGCTTTCGAGTTCTTTATCCCACCCGTTTCCGAATAAGGGACCATAAAGAGTTTAAATTTGGGGTTTTAAGTATTGAGACTTATAATCGTTCGAATTCATCAGATTTTGATGGAGTTTTTTCATATGTTTTCACGTAAAATTCGAAATCAGTATAATTATTTCCGAGATTAGTAAGCATTGGAGGTGTAATTGTCAAAAAATATAATTGCGCTATTTTTCATCCGAATTCGATGTTTTTAATGAATTACTTGTATGTAATTAGTATAATTGTGGTCAGTCATAGGATTTTTACCATTTTAGAGCTATTAAGAATTAAAGGGGTGGTGGTTGAGTTCACGGTGGCTTAAGTGGTGATGTTGGTAGAAGAGGGTTTGATAGGTTGGCGATAGTTTCACTGAACTAGGCCCCACCAGTTTGTCAACACTTCCTTTCACACACATTTAAATTGTGATTAATTTGCTGCGGTCATCTCATGCTAAGCTTTGCATAGCCTATTTTGGGATGTTTTTTTCTCTTTTTTTTTTTGCTGTTATTTTGTAACCCATTCTACGTTTCATCCGATTATTCTCCTTTTTTCAACCTCTTCCAATAAATTTAGTCCCAGCGATTGTTTTGAAATGATTGAATGGAATGATTTCAAACTTTTCAAAAAAAATGAACCACCGTGTGAAGTTATATGCTTTCCGTTATGGCCACTATTTCCAAGATGGCACCAAATTCGTCAAATATCAACTTTGTCGGATTCTAACGAAAATTGATTTCTAAAATGTAGATTGAATTTGATGTTTCGAATAAGATAGAATTGGTGGTTTGGGGCGACATCGGCTATTACTCGCAATTATAAATCTAGTTCTATTTTATTCTATTTTTCATCTGTAATGCCCAAGGGATGAGTATGCAAGTACTACAATTCGTTTAGGAAAACAAAAGACATAAAAAGATAAAAAGATGGCGTCTGCTCTTTCACTAAATTTTTCTGGTAGAACGCTAAAACTCAGGCCTCTAAAAAAACCCTAAAACTCAGCAATGCCTCTTTTCTCAACTTGATTTTATTTCCAGTGTCTTCTGACTGTTGATCGTTTGTTTACTTTATGGCAAATCGAGTTTCCCCTTTCAGTCATGTTAGTAATACATATACACTTTCAATACCAAATCATCATTATAAAAAATATATATAGATATTTGTATTTAAATAAAGACCCATTATGAAAGTAATGTCAAATAAAACAATCGTTTAACGGAGATGCTAAATTCAGCGACATTTCGAACTTTTTCATTTCAGCGACAAAAAGCATATCAATTCAGCGACATCATTTTTTTTTATAAATTCAGCGATATTTACCTGTAAATATATTACACCTCTTTCGTCTTGCCTTTCCTACGCCCCTGCTCATCACAAGTGCGTGGAAGTAGGAATTTGAGAAGGTTATATATTAATCTCCTATTCCTAGCGTGTTAACACAGTTGGTTAAAAATACGCATTATTTTTAATCCACACGTTGGTAAAATTTCTGAGTTATGTTTCCCGCAACGTTTCATTTCATTCATAACGTCAATTGTGACGTCATCTTACTAGGCTTTCAGATATCGCGGAAAACGGAAAACGTTGACAACAGTGCTGAACCATTGAATACAGTAAAAGTCATTGGAGAAACAATATATCCTTCCGTTTGTTCGTGGATTACGATATTTCTCCATTCTCGATAGTTAAATTTCTGATTTTAACATGCTCGCTAAAGCTAGCATGTTGAAAATCACAATTTAACTATCTCGATCTGGAGAAATATCGTAATCCACTCGATCCTGAAGGATATACTATATTTACAGCCACAGTTATATTGTTCATAAAATTTAAAAAAAAACTCCAAGATTGTTTAAAAATTCCGCACTGTCGCTTTGTATACAATAAAACCTTCCAAATAAATTGCAGTACTGCAGTTTGTGCCTTGTATGCTATGAGTTAGACATACTCGAACATTGAGATATTACCCAATCTGAATTGTTCCTTTATTTCCCTCATCTATTGTATTGATCCTAATCTGTTGTTGAGTTGATTTCTCCTTGTCGGTCAAAAATAAAGAACTCCACGAAACTTTATCAGAACACTTAAAATAGTAACTATCCATCTGTATTCTAATTTAATTGAATAAATATTTATTTATGTGTTATTTTTTTTTTATCATTTTTAGTTCAAATCTTATGAGTATCCTTAAGAAAGAAAAATTATCGGTAAAGCCATAGATGTCGAGAAAAAAAGACCTCTCACTAGTACCGTCAGGTTTAGTTTTTTTTCTGACAGTTTGATGTGATTTATGTCCATTCAAATTATAGTTTATTTTTAACTGGATGCCGCTGAATTTACATATGAAACGTAGAAAAAACATCGCTGAAATGATATACGAAATTAACAAAAAAAATGTCGCTGAAATGATTCTGTCGCTGAATTTATACGCACCCTCGTGTAATTTTCTCGTTTCAAAATTGAAAAGTTTGAAGCTACGCATAACCAAAATTCAAAAGATTTCATGATTTAAATGTCCGACATTTGAGTCTGAGCTCAAAGAGATGCTTTGGCTTGGCTGGTAAAGAGTTTTGAATCTCAGTAATGAGAGTCGGAAGTCCTCTACGTAAGTCTGTTATAGAAGTCTGACAAATACACAAAATGTAATGGTTCTGAAAGTCGAGATGTCTATAGTTGCTTTACATGGTGACTTCAAGATGAAGAACAACAATAAAAGCGTTGTTCCTTTGCTTGTTTTTTACCATGTATTTGTAGAGACTTTGTCTCATGTGCATTTACTCCATATCCTTTTATTCAACATTTACGACTGGAGTTTGTCTTTTCTTGCAGTGTGGAGTCCGTAAAACGATTCCCCGTGCGAGAGATGTAGGCTCTCTATATTTTTCAGTTATGGTGTACTTGTGCGTGAGAGAATTTCTCATATGGATATACTATTGATACTTTCAAATTTTGGCAATTATTTTTGTAATTTTCGAAATGTAATCTAGACCACCTGTTTTAAGTGCCCACATCTCACTATTTTATAACGCCAAGTTTTCTTACATTCGACTTGATGAGTGCCCTGTGTTTGTCTATATGTTGGAGTTGTCCACTAGCTTAAGACACTAGTGCTTTTGTCGGGCAAAGGATGACAGTGATTGTAAGAGCACTTTGCCAGTTTAATTGATGTTTGTTGACAATCCCGCACCAATGACCAAGAAAAACATGGATGTAGCGTTGCTCGACAATTAGCAAAGAATTCCGCTTAAACCGGTGCTAGGGGCCGTCTTGAACTTACTATGAGGTATGAGCAAAGCTCATTGTTGAAGGCCTCATGGTTACTTCAAGATGAAGAACAACAATAAAAGCGTTGTTCCTTTGCTTGTTTTTTACCATGTATTTGTAGACACTTTGTCTCATGTGCATTTACTCCATATCCTTTTATTCACCATTTACGACTGGAGTTTGTCTCTCCTGCAGTGTGGAGTCCGTAAAACGACCCCCCGTGCGAGAGATGTATGCTCTCTATATTTTTCAGTTATGGTGTAC
>MJUU01039157.1:3441-17124 GCA_002080025.1 Modiolus philippinarum
ACAGATAAAAACCAAAAGTCTTTAAAAAAGCTGATAGAAAGCAAATAACAAATAACATTTAAAAGAAAAGCTGAAATCAGCTAAGGGCATATCTTTGTAAAGGGCTGATTCTCCTTACATTTTTCATTCATGTAATCAGCAGTAATATTTAAAGTGTTCTGATTAGTCAATTCACTATGTTTATTTCTTGATATAATTTTCCAAAAATATTCTTTCACAAAGGTATATATTTAGCTATTCATTTAATTTGGTTTAATTTTGTAATTTATTCTGGATTTCAAAGATATTAGTTTCAGTCGGTCTTTCTGTTTCTCTCAGGACTAAAGAGGGAGAAAACAAAAATCCAATGGAAGCATTTAGTTGTACAAATAATCTGTTCACTGTGTCTTTTGAAAGTGTATCCATTTTAGGTATTGAACTCCTCTTGAATCTTTCACTTACTAAAGTATAGACATCTCAAGCATGTGCGGGGGGTATCAATAGTCCGTCAAGGACAGTTTATGTTTGGAAGTCTGAAAAGCAGTTAGTGCGGGGGGTATGTGTGGGCCGCTAGACCACAGTACCTCTAGTTAGAACATTAAAATGTGAGTGACACAAAACTGCATTTTAAATTTTAATGTCGAAGAAAAGGTTCCCATTTCGATCAATGACATCTGGTCAGTGCAACCTGAATTAAAACTTTAGAAAACTTATACCGAAATATATCATTTGTAAATGTGCACAAACATATAGATGGGCAAAATATTTATCGATGTCCTTTACAGTAAAAATCGGTATCGGTGTTTATGAACGCAGTAATACGTTTCCCAACGACTGATTGAATGAAGTGGCTTAGGGTAATCAGAAAAAAGAGAAGGAAATCCCTTCGCAATTCCAAAACCAAGGAATAAATATCATTTAAATTTTTTTCGCATTTGAAAGCGGTGATAATCATCTTTTCGGATGAATGAAAGATGACAAACATCACAGCTGGAAACAGTTCGGATTCGTAGGTAAAATGAATCGATAATCTACGAGGTTCCATTAGTTCAGTTGATTGGCGGCGGACGTTTTGATCTCTCTGACGTTTCTCAGTTCAACTCTGTATCCGAGCTTTTAAAAAATTGTGGCGTAGGGGCGGATTTTCCGACGACATTCCCACAGGGACTAACATTTTCCGTTAAAGCTGATTTTTCTGGATAAAAATAATACTAGTAAGCCGTTTCTTTGATCTTTGTGTCCTGCTAGATCAACCAGAAAAGGGTCTTGGATCGAACTGCATGCTGGCGAATCTGTACGTGAACACCAGATCGCATTGCACTACCACGTTGATAATATGCATTCCAGTTTTACCAGAACAGTGCAATCGCTCGATCCCAACGCTTCCACGAAGGTACGGAAAGCGTTCGGTCCTCTTTTGATAAAGATGGGCAACAGATGTCGGACATTATTTATTTTTTCTGTATTTTGGTTCATGACGTCTTTTGCATGTTCGTCCGAGAGGATACGCTTCTATCGTAGGCCCTGAACCACTTCTTCGACGGGCGTTTCCTCCACCAGTTTGACGAAATTCTCGAGCAGTATTCGTTCGTCACATGCGTCAATATGGAAGGTTTCTTCAAGACTTGTGTTGAAAAGTCTGTAATTCGTCGTTTTATGCGAGCACCTTAATTTTGATTGGAAGGAACAATGATGACCACGCGTTTTTTTTCTTTTTTTGGAAACACAGTTGCTGATCAGGAAGCCAAGGATGCACTAGATGATGAGATGGCGGATTGTCCAGTACCATACACTGACATGAAGCCTTTAATTGTTAAATACATTTTAAAGTTATGGCAGGCGAAATGGGATCTGCAAATAAATAATAAACTGCATGGAATACAGTCAGACGTCGGTAAACAAATTGGTTCCTGTGGTAAAAACCGTAGGGAACAGGTAGTGTTGACCCGATGTCGTATTGGACATACTAGAACAACACATAGTTTTATCCTCAACAGTGATGATCGAACTGAATGTATTCCATGCAATTGTCCTTATACAATTCAACATGTTTTAATTGAATGTGTAGATGTTGCCGATATCAGGCGTGATTTTTATTCTGCTGATTGTCTTAAAGACCTATTTACAAACGTCGCTGGCGACAAAATCGTTCAATTTTTAAAAGCAATAAATTTATTTAGTAAGATTTAAATAATCAATTTTAAACAAGTTTCTAATTTCTAATATTGTTATTGTTAAACCAAAAATTTAATAATATGTTTTTTAACATTTTACACATTTGTTTTACTTGTATAAAGCTATATGGTTTTATATTAATATTTTATGTATTTATTAGAATTTTTCAATAAACCCAACAGTTCTCGCCACAATATAGCTGAAATATTGCTGAAGTTGGCGTAAAACATCAATCAATCAATCAATCAATCTTTTTTTTCGTAATTACGAACAATTTATGTAAGCATCTTCAGATATGTTGGCCAATGACTTTTGGCCAAACTGCAACACAATTTTTCGCCATCCATTTGTATGAATCATGGATCCTACGGTACGTATCCGGACCATATTAGATGGGCTTATCTGAGCAATATAGTGGGTGTGAATAACGGAATAGGAGTCATAGGTAACACGTCCTTAAAATATTAGTTAAGGTAGTCTGAGTCATGTAATTTTAGGTAGGGTGACGTCAGATGCGGGCGGGGTTTTGACCTTATTAGGCCGCGGTTAGCGCCTTGGGGTTTGGGGTACCTAAAACTGAACACATCCTACTACTGCTATCAACGAACCTTGTTGATAGCAATCCGATAAAAAAAAAACACGTTTAGTAGTGTGAGGTCTTATATGCTACGGAGTTAATTTTTTTTCTTTAGTACGCCAAAATATTCGGTGTAAGTAAGTTTCGTTGAGGCGTTGGTACAACTGCCAGAGGCGGATCAATAATTTGACTTTGAAAAATAAGTGACACAAATTCGGGTCTAAACCTCGAATGTAACCCTAAAATACCCTAAAATTAATATTTTTTTCGGTTAAGGGGGGGGGGGGGGGGGGNGAATATAAACTGATATGAAACACACATATAATCTACTAAGGCCTTTTCAATTTGACTGTTGAATATAGTCCATAGACTGGAATACCATCTGTGCATCCCCCACTTCCGAACCTAACCATAACTTTAGGTCAAATTAGCACCCCTCTTTAAACAGGGCATATCATGCACGTAGTGGTACAACAGCCTCCGCCGAATGAAATTTTGTAATTTTTTTTCCTTTCGCACAAATTTTACTTCTGCTGCTTCATGATGTTGGCTACTGCTCCCAAGTTTAAAAAAAGTAAAGAATGAAAGCATAGTATATGAGCTTTAGAAAGAAAACACGTTTTAAGATTTCTTTGTCAAATAAGTTTTATAAAGCCATAAACCTTATCCCAATGAAATATTGACGATTTTCCTTGAAATTGTGCAAGTATTGAAACCAATGTGCAACTCATTGCCTAATTCTGACAACTGTCTTTAGTGTATCAATGTTTTTATGGTATTTTCAGCAACCAAGCAATTACTTTCGATTTACGAATTTCCAATGTTTTGATTTTATATGCACTTAAGAGACATAATATGTCGAAATTGCCATATGCAGTAATTAACTTTACACGGTATTATGTTATTTTAAACTGACCAAATAAAATTAGATCTTTGGATATTATCGTTTTTGACTGAGTTTTGAGTCTCTTTTGCCTTATATTATTTATTAGTAAGATAAATTCATTATAGATAAGAACTTAATAAAAGCTCAGAATGTTTCTTTTGATATTTTAGGTAATATAAACATGAAAGAGCAATAATACTTTTAACCCTTACCCACAAATTAATGTGGAAAACAATTATTGCAAGCAAATTTCAGAGCTAATGTTGAAAGTATTACAGTTTGCCCATGTGTTACTCTCATTGGAAAGTGATTTATTTATATAGAAAAAAGAAGGGAAACGGGGAATGTGTCAAAGAGACAACAACCCAAAGGGGAGTAATAACGACTCAAAGCCACCATAAGATCTTCAATGAACGGTGAGGAAACCCCACATCCAACGGAAGGTCGGAGTCGGCCCCTAAATAAAGAGTAATCAAGTTCAGCGAAATAAACATCATCTTAGACTCCTATAGACAAAAAGTAAACTAACTAGAAAATAGACAAGACACACAAAGGCTTAATAAATTTCCTGACTTAGGACAGGCGCATCCATGGTTAAGTTATAAACCCGTTAAAAGGGGTAATTATACTACTCAACATAAGGAACGTCCTTTCACGATTTCATGCAATATAATTTAAAATAAAAGTATTATTTTTTTCTCTTTTTCTCTATTAAGAATTTCAGCAATACTCGATTTTAATATCATAATCTTGAAAAACGCATCCGGTCAAGACTATGAGACTTCCGGTTGATGGAATCTAGACATTAATGAGCATGTGCAGAAAGTGTAAAAGATATTTTTTTGTCAAACAAGGACAACATTGACACAATGAATGATTACAAACGATTGGACATTTTAAAATAATCGATACTTAAAGTGAGGCGGAAAATTATCTGGCAGTCTTGATCACTTGGTGTGACCTTAGATTAAGTGAAAGGAGGTTTTAATTGACAAAAAATTCATCACTGAGTTATCCGAAATGCATCGAATACCAAACAATTCGAAAAACACTTGAATCCATCACGTTAAAATAAAAAACGACTTTGACTTTATTGTTTCATGGAAAGTTTGGTGTTTTTGGATAGGTGGTTATCAAAAATGTATTAATTTCATCAATGAATAATAAAAATTCATTTCCAACCGCCTTTACCTTTTTAAAATACACAATGTTTACCATTGTTTCGACAATAATGTCCCTCAAAAGTTTGTCATAACAAATCTGCAAGGAATGAATAAAAATTGATCTTCTCCAAAGTAAAAAAAACAATAATTTTAGTTGTATCAGCCCTATTTGAAAATATATTAATAGTCATGGTAGGTGGACGTTTCATTTGTTGATGAGTATACAAAGGCTTATAACATCTGCATTGTACAATGATTAATAATTATTGTGAAAAATGCATTTGGTGTAAACATTTGGCCATTTTAGTTTAATTTAAAAAAATGAAAGCATTAAACAAGTGTTAAACGTAATTAAGGTGTGTTAAGGATAATGGTTTCTTATAACTCAACTTTATAAACACAGAGGTGTAGTAAAAACAAAAAAATCGGGTCACCATTAAAGGACAGATAATGAAATTGAAAACTTTACATAGAAATAGGGAAAATATTATAAAAGGGGATAGTTTCGAATCTGGTTTGGATTTTGATTTCAATATTTTTTCCAACCATAATATTGTTTTCATATACATGTAAGGCAGCGTTGAAAGTAGATGAATGACTTGTAAAACATTAATTTATCCAGCGATATCTATATCATCAGGAGCTGTCGCCGAATGGTAACCAGTTATACCCCTATTCGATGATGACTGAATCAATATGATAAGTGCAAATTAAATGTGTGGACATAGTACAAGTATAGACACAATAATCATGAAGAAACAGAATGTATTAACCAATATGTCAGAAAATATATCCCACAATTTGGAATGACTATACAAAGCCTGTGACAAAATGACGCAAATTCCACTTTTATTACCAGAAAGTAAATAATCGTGTCAAACAGGAAGTTGATATCGTAAAGCACTAATTACAACAAATCAGCATATGAAATCTAACATTTTCAAGGATAGTGAAGAATGTTTGTACGAAAATTATACCATTATGAGCAAACAGTAAACATTCATTGATTGGTCTAACATTAATTTGAAATCGGAAAGCACTAAAAATTGCTTAAAATGCGCAACTGATTACAACAAAGCAGCATATCATATTTCAAATGAACCCCTTTTAGATATAACTTTATTCTCAATAGACACCTCTATTCTCAAGAAACATAAGATTTGCAAATTTCAAGACATTTATATGACTGTTCTAGCACATTGCAAAAAGCAATATTCTACTTTGATGAAAAAAGCAACATTCTAAGGCAAAATGAAACTCGTTTCCATTTTTTTATTATTACAATGTGGACAGGAACGGGGAGGGTTGAGAATTTTGTGGTCGAAACTTCACTATTGTTACTAATACAGTAAAAATTCAAAATCTTGTCAAACTGGAAGTTGGTATCAGACAGCACTTAAAATGGCAAAACTCATGACAACAAAGCAACATACCAAATTCAATATGGATACCTTCAAGCAGAGCAGAGAATTTTCTAAGGAACAAAAATCGGACAGGGCAAGGGTACTCCAATAACCCCCAATCGTTGAGTTGGGGTATATGTTAATCAATCAATGAAATTATTTCAATTGAATCACGTACATTTATCTTTAAAAATAACACCGAATAACAGCTTTGTCTTTTTAGTGCAGTTTCTATACGTCCGTCCGTTAACTTTTTGGTTTCCGGATTTTTTTTCTGTAACTGCTTAACATATAAGTTAGATATTTGGTAAATCGTTATATCTAGGTGAGATACAGATCAAGTTCGAATTTGGTTTTGTACAGAGTTATGACCCTTGGACTTAGTGAAATTTTGATAAATATATGTTTTTGGAGTTTTTTCTGTAACCAGTTGACATATTGTATATCAGTATATCTAATAACTACATACCGAAGTTCTCTAAGTGAGATACAGATCAGGTTTCAATTTGTTTTTTTTTTCGGTCCATTTTGTACAGAGTTATGACCCTTGGACTCAGTGAAAATTTGATAAATATATGTTTTTGGAGTTTTTTTCTGTAACCAGTTGACATATTGTATATCAGTATATCTAAGTGAGATACAGATCAGGTTTCAATTTGTTTTTTTTCGGTACATTTTGTACAGAGTTATGACCCTTGGACTCAGTGAAATTTTGAAAAAAGATAGGTTTCCGGTGTTTTTTCTGTAACCGCTGACATATTGATTTGATATTTGGTATATAGAAAAAAGAAGGGAAACGGGGGAAGGTGTCAAAGAGACAACGACCCAAAGGGTAGTAATAACAACTCAAATATGACTATTTTTAAGTGAGATACAGATCAAGTTTTAGTTTGGTCCTGATTGGTTGATTTTTTTATGGAGTTATGGCACTTGAACTTTTTTGAAATTTTTGAAAACATCAGTTTCTTCACCTTTTCATTACAATGCGCGAACATGATTTGATATATGGTATATGATTGTATGTTTATAAAATACTGATTGTTTAAATTTGGTTCTTGTTGGACTTTAAAAAAAAATCATCACCTTTCTATTCATTAACTTTACATATTAATTTGATATTTGTTAGTGGTTACATCTTGGTAAGGCACATATTTCAATCAAAATTTTGTTGTGGTCGAAAAAATGCTATAAAGTTCGAGTTGACTTGCGTATCATGATCTCTTGGCGCAGCAGTTTATTGCAAATGTTTTAAAAAGGATAAGAAAGAAATACTGATTAATTAATTTGGAATTTTCTGTACATTTGTTAACTTAATAACTTGAATGCATATACCCTTAAATAACATATAATTAAAACAGTTCACTGTATAATTTATCTAAATCAAGATACATATATCATAAGGTCATTTAAACATAAAATAAATTTCGGACCATTATAATTTCAATCAATATTAATTATAATAATTTGGTTCATGACAAAACCGTCACTTAAATGTGCTGGTCCTCAAGCATGATCATGGCAATGGTAGGAGGAAGGAATTACGATACTACTTAATTTACTCAAGGTAGATCGACAGTAATACGCATTTGATTGGCGCATTTGCGAAACACGAGTCAGATGCGGAATTGACTTGATTTTCAGGCGGAATATTCCTTATTTGGCCTTTTCATTGTGACGTAATAATATAGTGTCATACACTTTCCCGCGAATTATCTCCCCTTTCCCCGAAATATTGTCTATTTCGTTAACTATATGAAATATCTCTCTAAATCAAACGGTGACATATAGATTTTCTAAGCTCAATATATAGCTGAAGTGTATATCTCTGAAATATTAAAAAATAAAAAAAAATCTATCTGATATTTATTTCATATGAAGCATGCTCTCGCAGTTCCCTCTATATTCTTTGTAAATATTACTGAAAAATACCGAATTTGGCCTGATTTTTAGGCCCGATAACAGAAAAAGGTGATCAGTGACATATCATTTTTATTTTATTTTTTAACAAAGGGGCTAAGACCTACAAAATACCTTTAAATAAAAAAAAAATCTGTCTGATTCGAACTACCTTAAATTTCTTCAATCTATGGAATAAAACATTAAAAACAACATGTATTCAACGCAAAAAAGTTCATGTATTGGAAACACTGTTAACCAGTTCTGCTGATCCATCCATACTAATATTCATGAATATCCGTTTTAGTTCTGCAAGCGGTCAAATCGGGCTCCGTAATGTTTGTAAATCAACTTCATTCCTGTGATGGTTCAATACATGATAAAAATACGCTTCATCTTGATCAATGAATACTGATGGTTGATCATTATATCCATATCAGCAGTTTGGCAATACTTTGATCGTAACGCAATGTTATAGTTGACATCTCGAAAACTTTACCCCCTACGTTGAAAGTAACTCATTCATCTTCCACTAGCTTGAATTCGTTGTACAAAATTAAATTTTAATTAATTCGTCACTTGCTTTTGAAAATTGATCTTCGGTCATGTTAATTTTAATTGGAGTTGACTAGTGATTTGGGGGTTACGATAAACTTCACATTTGGACGGGCATTTCCCCCTGGGAAATGTCTCCATGTAAAAATAAATTTTTGGCATGTAGTGTTCATCATCAGAGGGTTCAAACAAGCGTATAATCAGTTTATTTATATTTCTCCCTTTCCAGATTCCAGATACGTTTGATTTCATTCTCCTGCAAAAAGAAAACTTTCCATCTGCCCAATAGTATTCAAATTCTAGTGGAAGATGGGATAATTTTGACCAGGGTGGTTGATTTCCGTATTCCTTAAAATCAATAAATCTATCTATAACACATTTACCTTTGTTTAATAACTAAATACCGAAGTTACTGTGAATTTATTTTCTGCATATGCGCATTTCGACAACTTGTGTCTCTTCAGTGGAGATAAAATTTAAATGTTTGAAAGACCATAAACTCAAAGATGTTTGAAAACTGATAGAGAACAAATAACCAATATGATCTTAATGTAACGCCAAAATCAGCTAAAGACAGAGCTTTACATGAGGGAGATACGCCTTAGTTTTCAACAAAATTTGCAAAAATGTAGATATTGCAAGGTTCAAAATAGGATCAGCTTTCGGGTCAGCACTGAAGTACTGACTACTGGGCTGGTGAATACCCTAGGGGACTAAACGTCCAACAGCAGTGGCATCGACCCAATGGTAATAAATAACTAAATACCGAAGTTAATTGATTAAAGACGAATAACAGATTATTCGAAATCCGGAGTCTCTTGATCTACTGTATATACAGACATTTTATGAGAGTGCTTGTTCTCAGCTGATTCATTACAATTTTCACGATAAAGTATAGGCGTTCAAATGACTACGCCCTCTCCTATGGTTTGTGACAAAATCGATTTCAGATAAAAACCTCTAACCACCTGGCTAACTGACCTCCTGGATTTTTATTTTTGTAGACACAAAAGAGATCAGTGTTCTGTTCAAATTGTGAATGCTCTGCCACAGAGGTAACAATGAAAATGTCGGACAGTTTTAACGAAGTCAAGTATTGACCTTCTAGTTACACAGAAAGATCTCATGTCTTTATTTAGACTCTTAATGTAGTACGCAATAATGCTGATATCGGGTGTGATTTTTATTCCGATGATATCAGGCGTGATTTTTATTCCGCTGAATGTCTTGAAGACCTATTTACAAACGTCGATTGTTCAATTTTTAAAAACAAAAAGTTTATTTAGTAAGATTTAGATGGATCAATTTTAAACTAGTAACTACTTCTAAAAGTTTTTACAGTTAAACCAAAATTTCTTCTATTACGTTTTGAAAATATTACACATTTGTTTTACTTGTATAAAGCTTCATGGTTTTAATTTTGATAATTTTATATACTTATTATAAATGTTAAATATACTGAAGTTGGCGTAAAACATCAATCGATCAACCAATCAATCAATCAATTACGAACTCATTTTCCTGAGAAAAGTTTGTCATAGTGTTTAATAAATTGACGATAATATAAGCACAATCCTAAAAAGCTGCGAAAATCCTTAAGGTAATACTTGATAGGCCATTTGGAAACTGGATATTTTCTGTATCGGTATGATAAAAGACTACATGACCAAGAAATTTGACCCTACTTTTTAAAGGTTAGGTGAACACTAGGGATATGTGGGCACTCTTGATTTTGTGGCCGAGAAATCGTTGTCGTGGTCACGTTTTATAAGCTATATTTTCTTCCTTTATATAATGAACGTCAAAATATAGAAGATTTTTTGTTGGTGCTTAAAATATTGCTATCTGCCAAAGATGGTTAACACACTCGGAGTATATTCGGACACGTCAGATAGTAGATTCGGATCCAGGGTACATTCAGAATGATGTGAATCTTCCTTATGGAAATTGAATAATTGATATCTCAAATTTTGGAATTCAGTAAATTTAAGACAAATTGGCATCTTTTGCTTGATCACTATTTTCAATATAAACCTCTAGTTTTCAATATTCACGGGCATCGGACATCAAACCGTTTATCAAGAAAAATGAAATGAGCATGAAGGACTAAGTAATGGCGGTCAAGTATTACATGGGTAGTGATGGATCAGGCAACGGTTCGTGAAGGACGTTTTTAAACTTTAGTGAACTATTTTAAAGCAAAAATCATATCCAAAAAATCAAAACTTTCAAAATGGCTATTTTGGTGGTTAAAATTTCTTACAGTATTCCGAAAAACGAGAAAGACAGCACCTTACCCTATGCATTTTTCATTGACATTAATCCACATTTGGTCGTATTTTTCTCCCGGCACCTGAATCAGTTTTCAGTGGCTCAGGCTACAGAGCTGCCGGGCGCGTCCCCAGCTGGTCGATAGGTTAAAGCCCTGTCTATGCGGGATAGTCAGGTAATAATACGGAAAGCCTGGCCGCTAACCATACTTGCCGAACTGTGTAGAGAAATGCCACGCTCCATGCAGTATAAAGATCCCTTCTATATTTTTAAGAAGAGATGGGTCACTGGGCCTCATATAGAAGGCTAAATTTCATGCCCCTACCCATTTCTCCCCTCTTCCATTAGCAACCAAAACTCTTTGCCCCGGTTGTCCCTTCGACCTTTGATTCTTTCTTTTCTTATTTACAATTTTTGAATCGATTAACTTGTTCTTGTCCTGATAAAGCTGGAATATTTCTTAATGGACGTTAAACTCCAACTAATCAATCAATTATCTTTTTTCTCATTATTTGTTATGATATTCCTATAGATATGAACACATATTGTCAGAGGAAGATTTATGATGATGTCATATCTTCATTCTATAGTTTTACTTTGATGGTTTGGACCAAAAAGCTCTCCTCTTGCACGTGAAGTATCAAGCTACGTAAATTTTTGTTCGTGAAGTTTCGACTTGACCGAGCCAATGACAATTTAATATTTGATCTTCTGTACAAAGTATATAAACATGAAGTTCTTTGATGAAATAAAAAAGAAATAACGTATGATATTATATGGGTCGCCCAATATGGTGTGCACAAATAACACAAATAAAAATAACAAATCTTCTAGTAATAAATTATCTCATGTATTAACTCCGCTGTAAATGATACCAGACGAAAAGGAAAATGTCTTATAAAGTTAGATACTTATAAACGGGATAAGAAAACAATTACGAACAGAATTGTCAAGATCCTATTTCTATGAGACAAAAAGACAAATCAGATGGAAACCACTTGGGAAATTTTCGATCGCAATAGTCCTGACTTCAAAATAAAATGTTGGTTAAACGGGTTTTATGGTTTTCTTGTATTTTTAAAGATGAAATGGCAAGGCCCTACCAGTGTGCCACAAAGAATTGTAAGAAGTCATTTGCCTCCTACAGTGAACTATTTGGTCACTAGGGACAAGTGCACAAGAAATCAGTGAAAGAAGGATATAATCAGGTATTTATTTTTACAATTAATTCTATGTCGTTTCTATTTGAACATGTATGATACAAGAAAATCAACAGCCTCAGGCTGCACAAAAGTGGTTCACGGTGGTACAATTTCAATGCCTATGGGTATAAACGTAGGTAACTGATAGTGCACAGCAAAGAAAGTGATTATTTCAACTATCGACGTCATTAACCATGCTGTTTATGGTTTACAGTTTTAAGCTATTGATTAATTTGTTGAATTTGAAGTATAAAGATATATCTAAATACTTGTGCTTTAATTACTTGTATATGCAGAAAATAAATTCACAGTAAGTTCGGTATTTAGTTATTTGTTACCACTGGGTCAATGCCTCTGCTGGTGGACTGTTAGTCCCCGAGGGTATTTACCAGCCCAGTAGTCAGTACTTCGGTGCTGACCCGAAAGCCGATTTTATTTCGAACCTTGCAATATCTAAATATTTGTAAATTTTGTTGAAAACTAAGGAGTATCTCCCTCACGCAAAGCTCTGTCCTTAGCTGATTTTGGCTTTACATTTAGATCATTTTGGGTATTTGTTCTCTATCAGTTTTTTAAATGTTTGATTTTATGGTCTTCCAAACGTTTAGATTTTATCTGCACTGAAGAGACATAAGTTGTCGAAATGCGCATATGCAGAAAATAAATTCACAGTAAGTTCGGTATTTAGTTATTTGTATCCTTATATATACATAGATAAGGCTTTGTAGAACATTAATTATCATTATCTGTTCTATGTCGTCTATTTACATAATTGTGTTAGTGAGTGACAATTGAATACAGAAATATTTGAAATCAAGCATACATGAGTATGAGGTTTAATTATACTTTAATATTCTTTTATTAATTTACAAAATAGTCTCTTTCAAGATTTAGTCCTTCACGAGCTCAATTGTTCGTTGCTTGACCCTTCACGAGCAGAAAATATCAGTTTTTATGTTTTTAATGTCGATATATTGTATATAGATTGATTTTTTTGCATCAATGAATTGATTGGTAATTGCAATATCAAAGTTTATCAATATCTTGAAAATTAAGTCTATTTTTAAATGAAATAAACATAATGACACCTTTTGTAACCATATCTTCACGTTGAAAATGTGTATGGGGAGTCTGTCTTAAAACGGTTGAGAAAACTATGCATTTTCCAACCATGAATATAGCATGAATTGGTAGGTATTGTTGAATCATGTTGACATATTTATATTTTAGAAATTTATCCACATAAATAGAATATAATAAAATAATTACTGCCTTTAAATGTTTACCTCGATAACAAGTCATTGCTTGATCCATCACGCATCTCGTGCAATACTTGACCGCCATTACCTTGTCTTTCACGTGCATTTTTCTCGACAGTGTGATGCCCGTGACATTGAACATTCAACAGTCATTACTTATCTCCAGTAATTATATATATTTATATATATATATATATATATTTTAATTATCCAAATGTAAAATATTGGCGGATGAATATATGCAAGCGATTCATATTTTCCTAGTTGTTGCTTTTAGTTAGTTTTTGTATTGAAGACACGGCTGCTACCGGGGGGGG